>CBVK0102222976.1:0-10518 GCA_900067695.1 Picea abies
GACAGTATAATCTTCCGTAGATTTTGGTTTAATTTGTCTTAATGGAAGATTCCCTCAATATCAATGCCAATATTTTTGAATATGTGTGTTGAATAGTGACTAATAGCACGTACTAACATTCCCATATCCAAGCAGATTCTCAAATATGACAACCCGTAACATATGCACAGTATTAAAGAGGGACATGATGTCAAGACCTTTTTGGATGACACGTTCATGGATGGTAGTGTGGTAGTACAATATTGTGTTGTTACTATGATGATGCCTTTAAAAAACTAAAATAGCCAACACTTTTTTGCAAATTCAAAATGCAAGAAAAAAAAATTACCAGATCCCATAATATTCGCATGTTTATGCATTTTAATGGGAGATGTCCTCGAGCTTTCCACTTATTAAAGCCAAAAAAATTTAACCTGTCTGGTCATTTGTCACCTTTAAAAGCATAGTTAATGTGCATTTGGAAGGGCGGAAGGTGGCGGGGATGGAGGGGAGCGACAAAATGCTTTTAAACTTTTCTGAACCCAGGAACGCATAAACCCGTGAAACTTTGAAGACTCGACTAAGTATGGAAAGCCAGGTTGGACAGATGGAGTCATAGTAAGTAGAGGCAGGGTTGCGAGTTTGAGGAGTCTGGGGTCAAATTGTAGAGCACGGAATTTTTGGGTGCAAGAGGTATACCTCGAACACGGGTTACCATAGTTCGATAACACCTATCCGCGAACCCACGTTCATAAAATTGGCTAAGTATGCAAATGAACAACAGTCGGTCAGACTCGTGATGTGAATATATAGATGGAGATGACGATTTTTCATTTCACCACAACGGGAACCCACGAGCACAGAAACGTGACAAATTATAGAACTAGAAACGCATAATAGAGGGTAAGAAAAAAAGGGAAAAACGGGCAAGTTTAGAAGAAATTGGATAAATATGCAAACGAACGGCGACCGGTTGGACTCATGATGCGAAGATATAGATGGAGATGATTGTAAAACCATGCAACAACAAATCCAACTGCATATGCAGTACCCCAACATCGCAAAGTTTAAGCAAACAAGAGCAAGCAGCAAATAACAACCCAATTAAGAAGCACCAAAAGGCCCAACTGCAGCCACAAGACCCGAACCCTACAAAGTTGAATCAAACAACAATAAGTAGCATCCAGCGAACAAATAAGAGAGCACCAACCAGCCGACCAAGAATGTCGGTGAAGAACAATATTGGCTAAATTCACTGCACACAAGATTGTATCAAAACATTTGGAGGAAAATGTATTCTAACACATCTGTTAATCAAATATTTCAGGCTGTGAAACCTGTCAAGTAAAATTCAAAGTTGGCAGGACCGTCCAAAGGCCTGCCACTATGCAAGAAATTAAGAAAGGTGTGGTTTTCACGGTTGGTATTTTTCAATACTGAGAGCGATCAAAATCCTCTTGCAGACCATCTTTGTATGTGATTACTACGATCAGAGAAGCAATACTGTAATGTTGTCTTCATCTCGTTCCTGATCGCCAATGTTCAGCCCAAAACCTGCCTCCATCATAGCCACAGTGACACATAGGAAAAGGGAATCGTATTTTCTCCTCACATACAAAGATGTTCTACAAGAGGATTTCGACTCAAGAATCCATGACAATCAAATTTCCCACCTACAAACTGCAGATAGAAAGCGAAGATAATCACAGCACCCAAACCCGACCGTCAATGGGGAACGACAGAAGGCCAATGTTCCACACATAATGCACCTCCATCATAGCCACAGTGACGCATAGGAAAAGGGAATCGTATTTTCTCCTCACATACAAAGATGTTCTGCAAGAGGATTTCGACCTAGGCATCCCCATCAGTCAAATTTCCCACCTGCAAACTGCAGATAGAAAGCGAAGCTAATCACGGCACCCAAACCCTCCCGTCAATAGAGAACGACAGAAGGCCAATGTTCAACACAAAACCTACCTCCATCACAGCAACAGTGACGCATCGCAAAAGGAAATCGTATTTTCTCCTCAAATACAAATATGTTCTGCAAGAGGATTTTAACCCAGCCATCCCCAGTAGTCAAATTTCCCACCTGCAAACTGCAAATAGCAAGCGAAAATAAACACGGCACCCAAACCCGCCCATTAATGGGGAATGACAGAAGGGTAGTTCCAATCACGGTTGCAGAACCCCAAGTGTGCAAACTGCAACAAGACCAATAGGAAAACAAGAACAACACCAATAAGAAAATAAGAAATCAGTGAACATGCAAGAAGCAAGCATGAACCAGTGAACCAACAATGTCGTTGAAGAACAATATTGCCCACATTGAATGCAAAGAACATTGCATATTAAAAAAACGAAAGAAAATGTATTGTAACAGGCCTGTTAAGTAAACATTTAAGGTTGTGAAGCCTATTAGGTAAACATTTAAGTCTATCAGAACTGCTTTGTAAACATTTAAGAAAGAATGCAGTGTGGCAGGTCTCTTACGTGCGGAAAAAACATTTATAACAATAATAAAAAAAAATTAGTAACAATAGTTCGAACAGGAGAGCCTATGTAAGAAAAAAAATATTAGTCAAAGGACAAACTAATATGAAGTCAACTTATAAAAAACTGACTATCTATCTTCACAACTTTGGATATACAAACATTTCAAGAAAAAAATAACAACTCAAAAAGACCATATATGATAAAAAAAAAATTGGATATGCTAACATATCAAACATTGGGAATAGTGAAGCTGGCAATAAGACCTCCAATCTGTTATCCAATCAAATCGTGATAGATATGGTATTTTTTATTATATAAAAATCAATGTTTTTAGTTCCCTAGCTCCAACAATAGTGTGCAAACTGCAACAAGACCAATAGGAAAACAAGAACAACACCAATAAGAAAATAAGAAATCAGTGAACATGCAAGAAGCAAGCATGAACCAGTGAACCAACAATGTCGTTGAAGAACAATATTGCCCACATTGAATGCAAAGAACATTGCATATTAAAAAAACGAAAGAAAATGTATTGTAACAGGCCTGTTAAGTAAACATTTAAGGTTGTGAAGCCTATTAGGTAAACATTTAAGTCTATCAGAACTGCTTTGTAAACATTTAAGAAAGAATGCAGTGTGGCAGGTCTCTTACGTGCGGAAAAAACATTTATAACAATAATAAAAAAAAATTAGTAACAATAGTTCGAACAGGAGAGCCTATGTAAGAAAAAAAATATTAGTCAAAGGACAAACTAATATGAAGTCAACTTATAAAAAACTGACTATCTATCTTCACAACTTTGGATATACAAACATTTCAAGAAAAAAATAACAACTCAAAAAGACCATATATGATAAAAAAAAAATTGGATATGCTAACATATCAAACATTGGGAATAGTGAAGCTGGCAATAAGACCTCCAATCTGTTATCCAATCAAATCGTGATAGATATGGTATTTTTTATTATATAAAAACCAATGTTTTTAGTTCCCTAGCTCCAACAATAGATATTATGGAAATATTTGTATTCAAAGGACAAACCAATATGAAGTCAATGAATTATTGATCGCTATAGTCCCTCTACGCCTTGGGCAGGGACTAATAAATTTAGAATACCTAGGACAAACTAAACATAAAACCGAAGATCCCACAAACCAATGTGGGAATATTTTGGGTTACACCATTAATCCCAAGTCACTGAAGTATTCCCTTTAATAAAGTTAGAACAAACTAAACCTAAAACCCATGATCCCACCCTTTAATAAAGTTAGAACAAACTAAACATAAAACTCATGATCCCACAAACCAATGTCAAGAATACATTGGGTTACACCAATAATCCCAAGTCACCTAAGTAATCCCACACCATAGGAACTAACTTGTATGGGTAACTTTAGAATTGTAACAACCCTTATCATAAAAATTATTTAGAAGTGATTGATAAACACAAAATATGAGTAACCATTCCACTTCACCATTATCCATTTCTAACCTTATCCATTAAATAATCCAAACTACTACAATGAGAAAAACAATATTTTGAATAACACATCATTACGAATGGTGATGCCACTTCACCATTATCCATTTCCCACCTTATCTATTAAATAATCCAAACTACTACAAATGAGAAAAACAATCTTTTGAGTAACACATCATTATGATTGGTGAGATAAACAACATGACCACAACCATCAATACCTAATGCATAGAGGTATAAAATATGAGTTCAATTGTAATGCGCCTCAAAATATGTGTTATAATAAAAAACAAAGGGATAACCATAATTTAAGTGTTAGAGATAACATGAGTAGTTTTTGAAGCAATCGTCCTTCGCGCTCACTTATGTTTAGTGGGAGTTTGTCAAAAATCTCAAAAATGTGATATAGCATCATGGTTTTCATGGTCACAATATCATCATTTTCCATGGCAATGAAATTCTAATAAGGTATCTCCTCAACATCCCAAAGGGGTGGCAAGGACTTTGTTGGTCATGGGTTTGTGGGTCTCCTTTTCTTTGTCTCATAGGGTTAATGGTTCTTTCTCCTTTGTCTCCTTTTCCAACAAGTTAACACATCTTTCACATTCATTTTTGGCATAAAAATAACAAGAAAGTGGAAACAACTAGTCACCTCATACCTCGGGGGAATCAACATTAGTAAGAACACAAATGGTATACCACAAACATGCATGTCAACCAAATAAGAACCAAATTGCATACAAGACAACATACGAGGGGGTCATTTATTTAACATAGAAACCAACTCAAAGATATATTCTTCTTAACAAATGAAACATAAACTATTCAAAACCATTAAATAACTGTGTGGTTATAATAAAGAAGGTTAGGCCAAAATGTGTGAAAAGGGAAACTCATTACTATGTGATTTGGATTTGATCATTATGTAATTTTCCATCTATATTGATACTTCCTAGGTGAAAAAATTAGAGGAATTGGCTTGTAGGGCTCATTTTAGCGACAAGTCCCAGTTAGGAGATTTGGGGTCCAAAACCTTCTAGAGCCATTTTGAGGCAACAAATGGCACTTTTGGGGTCAAACGTTTGTGAGCATGGCTCCCATCCCCTCAACATTTTTTTACACACAGAGACCTTTTTAACAGTGTGAAAATCACCTCAATAGGAGCTCGTCTGCGGAAGTTATGCCTCCCGCAAGTTGACCTACTTGTTGACCACCATGGTATCGAGTGGATGCCACATCAGCCTCCCTTACTCACACATGTGGGGATAGTCACATAGGAGCTTCAAGAAGATTAATCCTTATCACTAATTAAGGGTTAAGGCATGCAAAAACCCTAACCCTAGACGACTATAAGACTATGTTAAATACTAGGCCGCTAGGAGGAGAGGGGGTTTCATTCTTTTAGCATTGTACTTGTTCCATAGTTGAGAAGATCATCTAGGAGTGGGATTTGAGAGAATAACAAAGGAGGAAGACAATTATGTAGCAACCATTCAAGCCACAATATCAAAGGAAACTCCATAGTGAGTATCTTGTTCTTTGTGTTTGCATTTCATTATTGAAGAAAAGATAGCAAAGCATAGGCCTCACATTCTAGATGGGTTTTCACCCATATTAGGTTTCCCCATATACATCTTGTGTGTTGATATTTTACTTAAGTAGTTAACAGTATGCATAATTTTTTATTTATTTAGCACATTAACTGCATATAGGATAATTGAAAGAGAGACAATCACCGTTAAGATAGTAAATACAGATTTATCCTAGGAAACCCTCTTGGAGGAGAAAAAACAGTAACTTCTTCAATATATATTCATCAACCAAGTACAATGCCAATACAATGCCAGAAAAAAGATAAACAGATAACCCTAGTTGTTGTGTCTTCTTCTCCTCCAAGGATAGCAAAAATTTCCTTGTGTTGTGAGTGTGAGATGAGTGTGTCTCCAAATGAGGTGTATGGCCTCGTATTTATACAATATGAACCGCCCTCTTAACATTTTAGGGTCAACTTGTACAAAATTCACTTTTATAATAATACATTAGCCACAATGGGGCCGAATTTACAAATACAATTTAATATTATTCTTTTAGGGTTTTTACATGATCAAATAAATAGGAAGAATATCTTCCACAGCTAAAAAAAATTCAACACTCCTTAGCAAGGAAGGTATTCTTCTAGCATGTCTGTACACTTTGACCATTGACTTGTTTACTTTCACGAATCTATACATCATAAGAAGTTCAACAACCAAAACATACATCCATGACATCATCACATGTAGCATATCTCCAGTGGGAAAAACATTACGGGACTTTCAACTATCTCACATAGGGTCATCCAGCTCACACAGAATCTGGATCAATGACCACTCACCAGCTCACACATAATCTGGATCAATGACCACTCACCTGATCACACAGAATCTAGCATCTAGTTCTCACATAGGATCATCTAACTCACTCACATGGAGTCTGGATCAACAATCACTCATGTACATAGGGTCATTTGTCTCACTAACACAGAGTCTAGATCAATGACCATGCATGTACATAGGGTCATCCATCTCACTAATATGGAGTCTAGATCAATGACCACTTATGTAGAACTAGGAAACTAGCCTAAATCTATCCCTTCTAGTTGGCACACCATGCATCCAACTCACATAGAACCCAAGCATCTAACCATGAGGTTTAGGCGATGTAGTGCACACAAACTACCCATCTAGTTCACACATAACTAGGAATCCTCCAACCACACAGTTGGTGCACTAGCTCGAAATCTAGGTAACTATCAGTCCCAAAGGATCAGTATACTACTGACCTTGTGCGAGGTTATGTTGACTAGTGCCACAGCCAGTAACGTGCTCGTGAGTGAATGCTCTGTTTTTGCCACACTCCGCATGCTACTACCCCTAGAGTCACATATGTAACACATCACTCCCTCTTACTAGGGAGGTCCTTCTGGACCACGCCAAGCTTGTCCCTGAAGTACTCAAACTTCACTCATGATAGAGGCTTGGTCAACATGTATGCTACCTTCTCATCTATAGCCACATACTAGAGCTTCACATCTCCTCTCTATACCATATCTCAGATATAATGGTACTTGATCTCGATATGCTTTGAATTTTCATGAAACACTGGATTCTATGACAACATTATGCAACTCTGGTTATCACAACATATACAATTCACCTCTAACTTGAGATCAAATAGCCCTGCAAGTAACTTCTGAAGCCACATGGATTTTCTACTATCTAAAATGCTACTATATACTCTGCCTCGACCGTATTGAGTGTCACACTAGTTTTCTTCATATTGAACCACACAATCACAATTGATCCCAAACTGAAGCAACATCTAGATGTTCTCTTCCGATCTGTGATACTACCGGCCCAATCTGAATCAACATAACATTGCAATCTTATCTCATGATCTGAAACATATCGGAGCCCATAATCAACAGTACCCTTCAGGTACCTCAACACATGTTTTTTCGTAATCAAGTGAACACTTCTAGGTTCAATCATATATTGATTCAATGTGTTCACTGCAAAAGATATATTGGGTCATGTGTTCGTTAAATACATCAATGAACCAATAATTTTTCTGTACCTGGTGATGTCCACTATCTCGGAAGATGTATCAATCAATAACTTCATATTTGTCACCATCAGGGGAGGCATGGCCTTACAATCCATCATTTTGAATCTCTTCGGAATCTCTACAACATATTTTCCTTAGTTCAGTAAAATCTCATCTGGTCTCTGCCATACCTCTAGACCCAAGAAATAGTGCATCATACCCAGGTATTTCATCTCGAACTCTGCACCAAGCTTCATCTTGCAATCAATGATTAGCTTCTCGTCCCTTTTTAGAAACATGGCATCCACATATAATCATGATATCATTGGACCATCATCCACAACCTTGTAGTAAAGGTTGGAATCTGCTTTACTCTTGGTAAAGCCCAAGCTCATCAAGAAACTATCAAGTCTACCATACCATGCCATGGGTGCTTGTTTCAATCCATATAATGCTTTATTCAATCTGCACACATGTGGTTTCCTGTTATGTGTCTTGAAACCTTATGGTTTCTCCACATACACTTCCTCTTCTATTACACCATTTAGGAAAGTTGTCTCCACGTTCATCTGGTGTATCTTCTACTTCATTATTGTAGTTATAGCATGTATGGTTCTAATCGAAATGTATCTCTCCACAAGAGCAAATTTCTCCTCATAATCTATTCCTTATTTCTGGGAGAAACCATGAGCCACAAATCTTGCCTTATATTTCTTGATATTGTCATTTGTTGAATGCTTCGTCTTGTAGATCCATTTTGAAGTCACTACTGAGTTCTCTTTTGATCTAGGAACCACGCCCCAAACATCATTCTTCAAGATGGATTGGTACTCGTCAATCATGGCATCCTTCCATTCTTTCTTCTCTGTAGCCTCTTCATAACAGGTAGGCTATGCATCAATGATGTCACTTAACAATGCCAAGTTACTAGAATATGGTTTTGGTTTCTTTCTTTCTCTAAAAGTTCCATCTTGAGCACCATATTTCTCTTCATCCTGAATAATCTCACGAGCCCAAGCTAGCATCTTCTTCTCTCGTGGTGGATCTACAGGTCTCTATGGTTATGCCATATCATGATCAAATGGAATATGTACAACATTTTTATCTGTAACTCTAGGAGCTTCAGGCTCCTCATCATGGACCTCATATGTATGAGTCTGCCTTGATCTATTGAAGGTTTCATCCTCATCGAAGGTGGCATCTATGTTAATCTCAATCTTCCTGTGACCAAAGATGTAGACTAGGTATGCCTTCGATGTCTCATTGTATCCAACAAATATTCCCTTCTTGCATGAAGGGTCTAGCTTCGATCTCTTATCCTTGGGAACATGTACATACACAAGACAACCAAATATCCTCAAGTGGTTGACCTCTAGCTTTTATCCTGTAAACTTTTCTTTTGGTGTCGTGTTCCCAAGTACACGGTGAGGTGTTTTGTTTGGTAAATATACAACAGTCCTAGTTGCTTCTACCCACAATTACATTGGGAAGTATTGATCATGAATCATGGCCTTTACTGCTTCCATTATTGTTTGGTTCTTTCTTTCTTCCACATCATTATGTTGGGGATTGCAGGGAGTAGTGAGCTCCCTCTTAATCCCAACCTCTCTGTAGAATGATTTGAAGTCATCAGAGGTGAACTCTCCTCCATTATCTGACCTTAATACCTTGATCTTCCTTTCAGCAAGATTTTCTACAAGGGCCTTGAATTCCTTGAACTTGTTGAAACTTCACTTTTTACTTTCAAGAAATAAATCCAAGTCTTACATGAGTAATCATCAATAAATGAAACATAGTATACATACTCACTAGATGATGTGGTTGGCATTGGTCCACATACCTTTGACTGCACAATATCCAATACTTCTTTGGCTTTGATGTCACTGCCTGGAAACAAACTCTTCATGTTCTTTCCTTGTGCACATCCCTTGCATATGCCATCATGGTTCACTTGAATCTCTGTAAAACCTATTACCATATTGCTCACGATCAGTAGTGCCTTGTAATTTATGTGAGCAAGTCTTCTATTCCATAGCTCACTTGGATTCATTGTGTTGTGTACTAGAGTTGAATTTGAGTGTCCCTTCAATTTGTATAGACCTCCTTCTTGGACACCAATCATAACTGCATCATCAATAGTCTTTCCTCTAGGCCACATGAGAAATTCACCATATACAAAGGAGAATCTAATCCTTTCTCTTCCAATACTAAGATGGAAATGATATTTTTCTTCAAACCAGGTACATACAATACATCTTTCATCTTTATAGGTTTTACGGAATCCAACTTGTAGGAAGCTTCTCTTACTCCTTTAATGGGATATTGATAGTCATATCCAAGCTTCACCTTATGAGGTGAATCCTTTTGAATCAAGTTTGAAAGAGAATTCTTGTGACCAGTCATGTGCTTAGAATCACTACTGTCAATAAGCCATGTGTCACTTCCATGATTGATTGTTCCTGTAAGAGATGATATCAGAAGGTATTGTTTATCATCTTCTTTTGTTCTCTTTTGATCAAGTTCATCGTATTCTGTGGTATAAGCATGGTGCAATTGATAATTTCTTTTTCTGATCAGAAGTTTTTCTTGGGCACAATCTCTTGCAATGTGTCCCGTCTTCTGGCAGCTGAAACATTTGTAACTTGAATAATCATTTTGATCTTTTTGAGTCTTATGTGGCTTATGGAATTTCTTGTGGGAATGAACTTCTTTCTTGCCCTTTCCTTTTGTTTCATGGGTTAAAAGTTCTTGCTCATCATTATTTCCCAACTTCTCTTCTCTTTCCACCAATATGGATTCTTCTTGAGTGAAATCCTCCCATAACTTGCAAAGATTTGTTAGCTTTCTTATGGAACAGATACCTTGAATAAAACATTCCCAAGAATTTGGGAGACCATTTAATGTGGTCATTACTATCTTGGCTTCTTCAACCGAGTCTCCAATGGCTTCAAGTTGTTCTTTTATCTGAGACACG
>CBVK0102223032.1:0-18254 GCA_900067695.1 Picea abies
TCTCATCATGAGAAAGTCCCTCTTCTGATGCCATCTTCTCACTTTGAGAATTTATATTTCTCAATCCAATCAATGGATTCTCTTCAACAAGCTCATCTTCACCATGATTTAGCCTTTCCATGGTAATCATGCAAACTCAAAAACCAAATGCCAACTAGCTCTGATACCACTTGATCCGAAAAGATCTTTTAAACGACAATGGTTAAGTTATTTTGCATGAGTTAAAGTACCATTTAGGAAACTAATGAATGAGGAAGAATTAAAGAAGAAACTTAGTATCCATTAAGAAATATACATATCTGAACATAAGCATGAAGAACAACAAAATATAACAAGAGAAGTTGATATCGGAGTTCGACAATCTCACCTACGTCTCCGGGCCTTTGTTTCAGTGGGTGAGGATTTCTTATTTCTTTTAAGAGATTTAAAAGTACATCACAAGAGTGCCAAAAGGATTAAAAATGGATCCGGTCTTGTTCTACCAGATCTCTAGAACCCAACAAAACTAACGACACTGAAATCGGATGAACGAAGCTCCCAAAAATGGCCCACAAAGGTGCTCTCCTCAATGGCTTCCTTGCATAAAAATGGCTCTGGCTCAATAATTATTCATCATAAACCCATTTTGAACCTCCTTCATGGCTTCAATAACCTCTAGTTTATATAGGCCTGAAGTTGGTAACCATCTCCCAACTTCCCCCCAAGATATGGCCTCAAAAAGGGCCCAATATCCCCCCAAAATGACCAAAATCCCATAAAAATGATGAATAAATCAATTAAAATCTTAATATAAAGTAAAAAAACCGAAATTTAGTAAATATCAGGGCACATCCCCCTTTCTTAGGGCTCCTAGTTACTTGCACACATCCAAGTTTCCAAGGGTTGGTGTTGATTCATTGCCCCCCCTCCGAAATAAGGTCTTGGTTACATGTGGATGGCCATATGGTGTCGGCTAAACCTTCCACGTGCTCACAATGAGCTAAGCCCCTGATCGTCGACCTATGGTTATTCCCCTTTGTCAGAGGGATAGCCCGAACGACCAGGGATAACTCCATAAACTCCATGCCATGGTTATCACAATGGGCATATGGTGTATACATAGGACCAGGGCCGGGTGTAATGGGTTGCGCGCATTTACATAGAGACATGGTCACAACAATGAGCATATGGTAATACATCGAGGGCTGTGGCTAGGCCCCAACCCTTCATTTATTCCATATTACATTCATTACAACTTATATACAATCTTTGTGCTTAAGGGTTAAGTTCCAATGTGCGGGTGGGTTGGCTAGCCCGACCCTACCAAGACATTTCTGCCCATACCCGAGGTTGCGGGTTCAAAACCCATAGAGTCCAATATTTTTTCCACAAACCAATGACCAATTAAGGGGTGACACATGGGAGCCCATGACTGTGCCATGTGGTACCTTCACATTCACCCAAACGGATGCCACTTGTCCAAACACTATTTTTCCACATCTACCACATGTCTTCTCTATCACATGCCACTGTACTTGCCATGTTGGCCACATGTCATATAGACATGCCATGTGTCACCCTTGCAGTGGTGACATGTGTCACTCCTTGAATCATCCACCTGTACCTACCCAGTCAATGTCTATCCATGTAAGCATGCCAACGTACCCTACCACGTCAACTATACGGTCATACGACCTGTATAGTCAGCTGCCAGGTGGCACTATATGGATTATACAGTCATCAAAGTTTTCATCTTTGGTGAAATGAACAGACCACGATATCTTGGTCATACGACGTCCATTTGAGCCCATTCAAGTTGCGTTGGGTTCATATGGACGAGGCCTATGCACAAGTCTATTTTGAAGCCATTCTGAGCACTTTGAGTTTTAGGCCTTCCTGGACCCATTTTGGTCACGAGATCCAATTCTGGATCAAAGAACATATTCCCGATGATGAAACATCAATGCTCATCACTAGCCAAATCAACATGGCTAATCCTGTGTATCATCCTCCTTAACCAAATCAACATGGCCACTATGGGAGGATATCTGCAATTTTCTCATATGTGGATAAGTACTAGAGCTTCTGTGCCCCCTTTTGTACCATGTCTCATATGAATTCTTGCAAGAATATTTTGAAGCCACATTGCTTCACTACTTGTGACACTGACTGTGACATACTCCATCTCTGCTATACTGTGTGCTACAGAAGCCTACTTCCATCTTATCTTGTAAATCATAATTGATCCCAAGCTGAAGCAACACCCTAAGGTGATCAATCTGTCTACTGCACTCCTTGCTAAAAAATAATATGTATATCTCTGCAGCCTCACTTCCTCCCCTGAGACAAACCATATCCAACTGTACCATGATTTTCTGCCACCCACTGGAATTTCCTTGGCTTCAACCAAATACCGGCTTAGGGTGGTCATTGCAAAGAAAATATCTGGCCTCGCATTAACTAGGTACATCAAGGATCCAATATACTACCTATACATCGTGGGGTCCACCAAATATGAATCTAAAGTAGAATCACTAAACTTCTTCAGATTTTTCATCATAGGTGTAGTGACGGACTTGAAATCCATCAAATCGAATCTCATCAATATCCCATAAATGAAGAAGATCTCATTAGATCTCTTCACACCTCTAATCCCAAGAGTACATCCGACCAGGATCCTCCATCTCAAACTCACCTCTAATCCCAAGAGTACATCCGACCAGGATCCTCCATCTCAAACTCTAAGGCCAATTCCCTCTGTCACCAGGGTAAGTCTTGTTGTCCAATCTACCTCATTGGCTGCTCCCTCTGTGACTAATACAAAATCCATACCCAGTCCTCCTAAATGAATTCCTCCTTTGTCACTGTAGCAAGATCACATCTCCTAGAAGCCTCTTACCTTGAAACTTCTGTCTAGCCTCCTCAACTCATGACACTTGTCTGTCAGTCCTAGGATATGTCTCTCTCCCACCTAGATCTGGGGGGGGGGACTCCCTCTAAATAATCATATCTCTCTTTATTCAAATGACTCTCTCTCTTGTCTGTCAGTCCTAGGATATGTCTCTCTCCCACCTAGATCTGGGGGGGGGGACTCCCTCTAAATAATCATATCTCTCTTTATTCAAATGACTCTCTCTGAGATCAGGCTCACTCTGTTCATTCTTAGTTACAACTAGGCTCATCATGTATCCATTGATCTTGGATTACCATGCTCCCTCTGAAACATGACTCCCTATGATTCTATACAATCTATAAAGCCATCTTCTCCCTCTACATCTTCTAAAGTATGATCTCCAATGAACTGTCATGGGAGGATGCTCCTCCCTACTGGATCATGAGGGATGAATCCCTCTGAACTCTAGCTTCCTCTAAACTAATACAAGGTGGGGCCATCTTCCTCACCACTGGTGGAGCCACCTGATCCTCACTATCGATCTCTATGTGGAACACTCTGTATCCAACAAAAGTATCCTTTTTTTAGGAAGGTTCCAAATTTTTCTTCTTTTCCTTCGATATATGGATGTATACTGTCATGTATACAACTCCATGTCTGGATCCTTCGATATATGGATGTATACTGTCATGTATACAACTCCATGTCTGGATATCTTGCTCCATGTCTCAAACTAGAGACCATCTAATATGTTTCCTCCTGCAACCATCACTATAGCCCCCTCTCGGAGTTATCACTTGCGACATTCCTGAAACAAGCGCAATAACAAAAATAGACATGAACAATATTCTTATGATAAGGAAATAGGAAAAAGAATAAAAAAATTGGGAAATAGGAACAACACTTTTCCAGTGTTGTTACCAATCATTCCTTTGTGGTAAACTGCCCATAAAAAAGGACAAGAGAAACACTTTTCTAGTGTTGTGACCTCCATAGTAACCTTATCGAGACAAAGACAACAACTAAGAACATATCCTAGAAGAGATTAATTTCATCTTGTAAATAAGTAAATCATTAGTACTGGACAATGAGCATTTACACAATGATCATTGTACTAAAAATATTCAAGACAGTTGATATAAAAAGTACTTAGAATTAATAGATATCTAAATACTTCAGTCCCAGTTTTCAAAATTTATTTAAGATGCAACAATATAAAATATCAAACCTGATATGCAAACCTGGAGTCTTAATTTCTAGGGAGGGTGCACTATTCCTATGAATGCACTAGATCCAATGATCCATTTGGGTCATTTCTTGGACAAGGTCCCTTGTACATTCCTTGGAAACAACCTCATACTCTGCTAAATGATATAAATTATATACAAGTGCATACCTCTGAAATTTGTATCACCATATGACTTGTCTTTTAATATCAAGGTTTGCACAACAAGCAACTACAACTACAACTGGTGACTGGAAACTGCAAATGTAATCATAAATTACAACTGCAACTGGCAACTGCAAATGGAGACTGTAAACTACAACTATAACTACAAGTGTAATTGTAACTTGCAATTGCAATTGGTAACTTCCACCACAATCGCAACTGCAACTGCAACTACAACTGGTAACTACAATTGCAACTACAACTACAACTGCAATTGGTAACTGCAACTATAACTGGTAACTGCAACTGTAATGATAAATTTCAACTTTCACCGAGTTGTAATATGAGACCACCAGGAGGTGCGCAAGGCGAGGGTGAGTTGATCTATGAAAAAAATTAAACTCAACATCCTCCAATATGTTGTTCAATGAGCTTGACAAGTTCAGGTCTGTACAATGACAAACAAAAACTTTGTAGTGGCAATATTTCAACTAGCTCTGAAACCATGTTGGTGTTTACATGATTCTCAACTCTTGATAGTTATTTCCTTATGATTAATAAAAATATACACTTTCATACAACAATTATCATAGACTAACCATACACTAAAAATATCAACTATAATACTGCAACGAAAATGACAAGATCTACAAATATTAATCATGCATAGTAAACACAAGAACACAATACAATAACACAAGAGTTTATCTTAGGAAAACCCAAACTCGGGAGAAAACCCAACAACCTTTCTCTAGAAGAATTCAGTCCAAGATATTATTAGTACTTCACCATCAATAGCCAAAATATCATACAAAGAAGATCCTCCCTAGGGATACCATCACCAAGACCTAGTGCCTCAATAATATGACCAAGAATAACCAAGAAAGAACTTATCCGAGTGTGTCACACTCTCCAAGATAGGTAGTAACCCAAAATTAGTGAAACTTCCAAAAATGTAGCCACAACTGACTTATGTGCATTGTAGAAGGAGTTGTTTCACTGTCAAAATGAAATGAGTCAGCTCTGTATTTATTTTGATCTAGGCGCTAGTCTAGGGCTAACTTGTTTCTTCTGGGTCTTCAATTTTATTATTATTTTTCCCGTGGGGCCAACTTCTCGTCCTAGGGATTTTGTAATTGTGTATATGGTTCTTCTAGTAATTTCTTGTGGAGAATGACTACCCAAAGTTGCAAATATCCAACAAATAAGACCTCCAATTTGGTTCATAATTTGTTTAGAGTCAAGAGTGATAAGTCCTCTACATGATACTTTATTTCAGGAGAAACATACATGCATATAAGTCCGAAAGACATATCTTGTCTATTGAAAACATCATTTTTCTCATTGATATAATGAGGCTCTACTTCTATTTCCATGGTTATTTGATATAAGCCTCTACTTCTGAGAAGAAATATAATCTTTGGCTTCCACTCGAAATAATTACGCAACATACGAAGTGTCAATGGTGAAAATTCCATTCTTTCTGTCTACTACAATCTTCTGTACCTGAAAATAAATGCCCATGCGCCTTTCTCCTAGCAAACAATAACTTTGATACCATGTGAAATAAATCAGTGTTTTTCTTCACAAGCTTTGATACCATGTGGAATTCATAGAGAACCTAGCTAGAGAAATTCACACAAAGCTTGCAAAAAAATCAGAGAGAGAAGCAAGAATGAGAGAAAGAATACTGAAATTGTATTACACTACATGAATTGTAGAATGAATAATACACCCAATATATAGCCAAATTTACAAGCAAATTCACCACATATACTTTCATAGCTAAGTGAATGCAGCATAATAATGATCTAGAGTGAGGTTGACACTAATTGACAGAAACTGGAGTTATCTGCTACCTAGTCTAAGTCAATTTTCAATGCAATAATCAATTAACTGTGTCACACATGTGGATGAGAAATAAAAACATGCATGCACATGATATTCTCTCTCCTAGCCTCTTGCATGAAATATGTGCCTCCAAGTGGAAAAAAAAAAACAAATGTTGGTAAAAATACCGAGGTTGTCATGCATGAGTTGTCCTCCACTAGTCTAACTGAACTCCTGATTGAAGTCAAACTAAAGAGGATAAGCACCCCTATTTTTTATGAGGTTCCTTAAAAAACAGGGAATATTCAATGTGAAAGAATATTCTCATCTACCTCAACATTAGACTAGAAAACTTAGGAAAAAGAATTATTAGGTGAGTGTGTAATATCTCCAACACTTGGAAGAATATTTTTGGTATTTCTACTTGGAACCACTTGGTTATCCTTTTTTCTTACCCATATTCTCTAGATAATATGTTTGCACTTAGGCCTCATCAACTATCCTAGTGTCAGTACTTTTTTTTGCAAGATAAAACCCATAAACTTTTCATCTTTTTGACCTTATATCTTCCCTTTTTGCCATATTTTCCACCTTTTATAGCATAAGAAAGACCATCCAAGGCATATTTTGGTAAATCTTTATTTCATTTTTAATTGTCCAAAATCATCATTTTGAAATAGTTAAATTTAGATTTTATCAATTTTTACCAGAAGAACTCAATTGTGATTTCTTGTTCATTGAGATATGTGCATGCTGAGTTGGGAGAAATGAAGGCTTGTATTTTGTTCTTTGTCTTCATGGCATGGAACATGTTCTCCTAGGTGCACAAAAATTTCCTCACATGTGCCCGGTCAACACACCTATTTTGCTGGAAAATACCTTGTTTTAGCAAAAAAATCAGCCAGATCTCAACCATATATATATATATATATATATATATGAAGACTTTAGGGATATATAATCAAATTTCTAGTTTTGAATTTTGCTGAAGCTTTTGGTTTCGAAGAGACTCACTAAAGCTTTGTACCAACTTATTTCATTAATACATGAAGCCATACCGAGTTCTTTCAACTGATAGTTCTTGAATGTACATTTTGAGGCTTGGAGGGCCCCCATTCTTCATCCTATGCATCATTGTTTTTCTATGTACTTTTGATGTAGTTTTATTGTTGGTATATACTCTCTGAATTCCTTTACATATTCTTTTATATATCTACCTTTTATATCCATTACTAACTCTTTGTTTACATTCTAATCATTGTATTTATCTTGTGCTAATGGTTCATTGTTCATAACTTTTAATTCACTATTTATTGTTCATTGGTTACGAAAATTTATTTGTTGAGCATTTTCATGAAGGTTTTATTTATTTTGAAACACTTAGAACTGATTTTGTTGATGGAAGTAAGGATTGAGGAGTCATTGGAGTATTGTTGCAAGTATTTAAGACACCCAAGGGAAAGTATGCTAAAGACACTACAACCTATAATATTTCTACTTGTGTGACACTAATGGATACTTGATCAATTAAGAAAATCTGAGTGACTTGTGTGATTAGAATTTCTTCTTTAACTAATAACCTACATCAGTGAAAAGAACACTTTTGTGTGGGACTTTCTCAAGGCATATTTCACCTCACAACCTAATATTCCGCCCTTGTAATCTTTGGTAGTCTAGGTTGAAAAGATTAGTTACTTTCTTGCTGGATTAATTATTTAGAATTTTTCTTTACATTTCAATAGTTTAAGTAGATATAACATTTATTTTTGAAAGAATTAGATTTGATTTGAAGTTTTAAAGATTAGGTTAGACTACACTTCCTAGATTACTTTCAAGATTGGAATTCTTTCTTAGTCTGTATTTTGAATCTAGTTCCCTCACATATAATGATTGTGACTCACAAGTCTATTGACCTTGGATTGACATGATAAGTGTCCTTCATATGTAAATAAATTAATTTGGCATTTTTGGTGTCGTTTTCTGGGAGGCACTAAAGGAATTAGTTTTGAAATTTTTTTGTTACTAACATATTTAGGACTGGAAGGAGTGAAGAAGGTAATATGAAAGGTACAAAGCCATGCAACCACTTTTGTGAGTCTTCAAAAAAGACATGCATGTGTTATTTGCATGAATAGATCAATTATAACTAGATATAGTAAGGGTAGGTTTGTTAAAAAATAAAAAATAAGTTGTTCCAAAAAAATAAAAAATCTTAGAAAAATAAACCCCCCTACAAAACCACTTACTAAATCATCACAACCACCTAATAAGACATCTACGAAACCACCTACTTCATCCTTTTCACAACAACCTATTAAGCCATCTACTTGACCACCTACATTATCATCTTCACAAACATATACTAAGTTATCCATCAAAAAATCCACAAAACTCCCCATTACTAACTTGCTTTTAGGTACTAAGAAGGATACAGGGAAACATATTGTTGCAAAAATCTCAAAGTAGACACAAATAGAAGAGACCATTGAACAATTTGAATATCTAGAAGAAACACCAAAATGTTGGAGTAAACAATTTTGGATCTTTTGGGACAATAATATGGGTGATGAAGAATATCATATTGGAGGAAGAATATTAGGAGGTGGGGGAGAGAGAATACTAAGAAATCCAGGTGTGGGAGGAGAAGGGGGTGATGAAAGAGGTCCAAGATATGGAGAAAGAGAAAGGATATTGAAAGGAAGAAAAGAATGAGAAATAAGTCTGAATGATGCAGGAGTTGAGGAAGAGGAAGTCACTTTTGGTATTCCCATCTTAGATGTACCTACAAAATTTGGAAATGAACTAAAGATGAAAAACATTCCTCCTTCAACTCTTACTAACTTTCATGGTATGAACTCTGAAGACCTTGGAGAATTTTTGTTTGAATTTTATATTTTATGTTGTACCTATGATGCTCAAAAGCTTCATTTGTTTCCTACCACTCTAAAAAACACTTCTTTAAAATGGTTTATAGGGCTAGGAAAAAATACTATTGGGAATTGGGATACTATGAGGAATTTTTTCCTTAAGAAATATCAAATTTACTGTAGAGAAAGGGATTGTAAGGAAGACATATTTAGGATGGATCAATAATAAGATGAGAACTTAAGGGACTACTTGGATAGATTTTTGTATAATTTGAAAAATCGAAACATAGTTCTTTAAATTTTGATATTATTCATACAATATTTTTAAAAGGCATTAATGACGAATATGTTGATATTCTTAATCTCACGGGATCTGGTGATATTTTAACTTTACCATTTGAAAAAATTGTTGAAATGTGCAAGAAATACTCCAGGGGTAGAGATAAGGCTAGAAAATATAAATATATTCTCTTTCCAAAGTCACCGAATAAGCCACAAGGAGTATGACTAGGTCAGAACTAGGCAATTTGTTGGAAAATTATAAAACTGATCTTTTGAGTACATTAGGTTCTCATATTGATACATTGAAGGATAAAAAGAAAAAAGAAGAGAAAAATGAAGCTTTAGTAGCCTAGAGAATTCCATTGGATAGTTATGGGTTTGTGTCATTTGTGTAGAAAACCATTCAATGTAAAATTGCCCATCATTTCCAAGACTCAAATCAATTTTCAAAGGTGAAAGAACAATAACAAAATCTCTTTATTATGTTTCACCAAGAAGACCATGGAAGCCATGCACACTAGGTATGCCTCAGGATCCTGCTCAACCATTTCCTTCATGCTCTAATCCAAATTCTGTACAAAACACATGGAATTCCCATTTTTCTTGGTAGGCATGGCCTCCTCAATAGACTCAAAACCAACCTTTTAAACAAGGTTGGCGAGGGATCTCTTATGGAAACCAACCTCCCTACAATCCTAAAACATCATATCAATCATATCAACAATCTTATTTTCAACAAACTTATCAACCACAATCTTTTCCATTTCAACAACAATCATATCCTCTTCAATAGAAACCATACTCATAGAAACAAAATATTCAACTCACTCAATATCCACAACTAAATAAACAACCATATTCCATACCTCCTCCACCACAAATCACTCAACCAAAATAGCTACAACTACCTTATAACCAACCACCTCCAATACCAACTCAATTACCATCAAAACCAATAACTAATCCTAATATTAAAGTGGAAAGGTCTTACCCGATATCTATCTGCCATTTCCAATAATGTAATTTCTTTTGTCTAGGTTATCCACTTAAGGTTTGGTAAAACACTTCATAAACAACCCCCAGTAGTCATAGAAGAAAAAGAAAAAGAAAAAGAAAAAGAAATTATTAATAAGATGGACACTACAATTGCATGCAAGTCAATTGAAACTCAAAAGGATCAACTACCATTAACCAAAACACCTCCTTTTCCAGAGAAGTTGTATTTGGAAAAATCCATAACTCCTTCCGAACATGATTTCTTAAATGAATTAAAGAATGTGTTTTTTAAAATTCCCTTATTAGAGGATATAAAGAGCATACTAATCTATACAATAACAATTATGGAATTATTCCTTAAGAAACCAGGAAGAAAAATGAAGGATCCAACAACATTGCAAGTTGTTGGAAAAATAGCTAGCCTAATGTCAAAAAATATCACAACAAAAAAATATGTTGATCTAGGTGTACCAATTGTTACCATCTTAATCAACAATATTTATATTCCAAACACTTTAATTGACTTAGGTGCAACTATTAATGTGATGACCATGGAAACAATGAAAAATTTGAATATTTGTAATCTTCGACCTACACCTACAATATTGGAAATGGCAGATAGATATCGGGTAAGACCAGAGGGTGTAGTAGATGATGTCATTGTATCCTTGGATTGATGGGAGTAACATGTAGACTTTGTAGTTCTTCAACCAAAATATAACTTATTTGGACACCCTCTTATACTTAGAATACCTTGGTTGGCAACAACTAATGCTCATATTAGTTGTAGATAAGGAAATATGATTATTTCAAGGGGGAGTGAAAGAAAGAAAGTGACACTTTATCCACCTACTATATCTATTACTAAACTAGAACAAATGTCATGGCTTGAAGAAACAAACTCTAATTAAGAAACCATTCATTCTTTTTGTAGTATTAATCAAACTATAAATTTTAGAGAAGAGAATGGTGAAAATACATTGAATCACTTCATTTCCAATCTAGATTCCATAGAGAAATTTGAATCTTCTCAAAAAAAATCCACTAATGATCTTTTGGAGCAAAGTTTTGAGGAAAATTGTAAAATGGTTTCTTTAAAATATCTATTTGAAACTATATTTCGTGTAAACACAATATCGAATTCACACAGTTAATTCATTGAAATTCTCCTTTGGAAATGTTTAAACATCAATTATAATTTGGAAAGAACTCAGTAGGAAAGGTTAATTCAATTATTGTAGAAATATTCTAAGTAATTCGCCTAGGATTACACATATATGCAAGATATCCACCCAGATACATGCACACATCACATTTACATAGAAAAGAATGTTAAACCTATCAGACAACCACAAAGAAGAATGAATCCTATGATAAAAGAGATAATGAAAGAAGTGTTGGATAATGTTTTTAATGATATCAAATACAGATACATAGAAATGTGTAAAATACAATCATTTATTCCATTACAATCAAGGGGATACCATACTTTGTGTAGATAACAGGTCCAAGGATTGAACCTGTATACAGACAGAAGAAGCACAATAGAGAAAGTTGAGAATGTCCCTACGCATCAACAATATAATTTTGTTTGTAGATCAAAATTCAACGAGGTCTCTTCTAGGGTGGCTCTTGACCAGGTTGCAAAAGATAGATAATACAAAGGAAGAAAAATAGAAACATGCCTGGTTAGGGAGGGTTGGATTGGGAAAAATAAAATACCCCACATGGATAATGGAAATTGAATTTGACAGGTTTATAATGAAAGCGTGAAATATATTCATTTGAATGAAAACAAAAGATCCATGGAACCATGTGATAGGAGTTAAATTTTAGAATGTGGGGCCAAACTTTTCCTCAGTGGGATATCTTGATGACACGTCAATGCCATGTGCCATGCCAATATAGGGCCATGTCAGAAACTATGAAGACAACCATGACAAATCTACATCATCATAATTGAATTCTGCATGGAGGATTCATATGTACTATGCCACATCATCTCAAATATCAGGTGTCAAGGGTATGGAGTATATGCATGAAATTGATGTCCTGGGGGGTTGATGGCGAGTGGTCTTGGAATGATCTAGCCATCCAATTCAAATCCATATTGACGACTCTCATTACAACAGACCTAGACCATTAGAGGTTCTAAGGTGTTGGATGGTGTGTTAAGTCCTGATGTACTGATGCCGAGAAACGTCAGTGTGACATGAGAATCCCACACAAAAAGAGACACATTGAGATAAGATCAATGTAAGAGATGAGATCATAGAGGACATATCTATGGCCCTGATCATCTCACATCTCGACCCTTAATGAAATCATCATTTGAGAAGCATAGATAAGTCTCGATGTCCCGAAGCCAAAATACATCAACGTGACATAAGAACTCCCACACAAAAAATGACACATGGAGACAAAGCTCCACAACATCTCTAAACCTTGAATACAGATCAACAACAAATATTAGATCTCAGAATCAACATATTGATGAATCATATAATTTCATATCTTGGCCCTTGGGAGGAATTCGTTATTGGAAAGTGTTATATTTCTCGGTGATCCGATGTCAAGATACGTTAGGTTGATGTAAGAAAGCCACTTAGAAAATGACACATGACCCATTCATAGGGTGACATGTGTTAGGTCACATTCGAAAGGTGACACATATGCAAATACATAAGAAAGGTGACACATGGCAGGTACACATAAGCAAAGTCCACATAATCATGTCCATGTAAGCAACCACACAAGAGACAAAACATGGAATGTAAGGTCCCACAACTTATGGGGCCTATGGTAAAACCTTGAATGAATATTGATGACAAAGAAGCCACCAAATCAACGGTTCTCATCACATTGCATCTCGACCATCAAAGGTTCTATGATACTGAATGCTTTCTAAGTCTTGAGATCCTGAGATCTCGATACCCAAGATATGCTAGCAAATGTGGGAAACAACTCAAGAGACGACACATGGAAAACATGTTTCAGAGAACTTAGGGTTCCATGGTGGCCCACATCGCGAGTTTGTCACATAATTAAAAGAGGGAATCAATGGTCCAGATCCATGATCCCACCAGATAAATGATTGATATTATATAACCATTAAATGTTGGATCATTGTTGTTGATAATTGATCAACAATCTAGATTGAGCCATGTATATCCGAGGAAATCCATCGGAAGTGGGACCCAACATGTACATCATGCTGGATCTCGGATGTTGACACAAATAGAATGGAGGAAAAGTAAAAGACATGCGGCCTGATGCCACAATGACCTTGGTGGTCCCAATTGATATAGATCTTATGACTGTGATCTATCGACGAACGATCATACAATTACTGTGTGTTCGAGTTGTATTATGTGGAAAAAACAAGATCAATGGATGAGATGACCCATATATTCTACTTCTACGGATGCTGAGTGATGCTATTCATGCTAGTATTCATGGTCAATTAAGTGTAAAACAGGTAATTTGGAGCCAACCTTGTGGACGTATTATTTTGGGGTCAAACACATGGTATGTATATATGAATAAAATGGAGCACTTCAAGTGGGTGTGAGTGTGTAAATTAGGGGATTTGAAACAATGAACGATAGGAGTGAAGTTCATATCTCATGAACTACATGGAGAAGAAATGAAGATTGAAAATTTCTGTGAGATTGCGTGGAAGAAAAATGAAGATTGAAGGTTTCAGTGAGATTAAATGTTAAGTTTGGTGCATGAAGATATTGAGTTTTTTCTCAAGAGGATTGGTGTCCTCATCTATTCCTACTTTGGGGCCTGAAATTATTGAGTTGGTGCTCAATAGGATTGGTGTCCTCATCTATTCGCAGGTTGGTGCTTAAAGGTATTGAGTTGGTGCTCAATAGGATTGGTGTCCTCATCTATTCGCGGGTTGGTTCCTAAAATCATTGAGTTAGTTCTCAAGAGGATTGGTGTCCTCATATATTTGTAGACTAGTTCCTACAGAGGATTGGTGTCCTCACAGACAATTGTTTACAACTGAATTGATATTTATTTGTGAAATATTTTGTGGTTTTCTCCCAATCTAGATTTCCACCTCAAATATTTGTGTTTTGTGAATATGTTAATTAATGATCTGATATATGTTCAATTTACTTATGGTAATAAAAAAGTGTTTGAAGTAGTCTTTAGAAGAAAAATAAAGTAAATTGTCCACTAGTTATTCACCCCCCCCTCTCAGTACTATTAAATATTTCAACAATTGGTATGAGAGCGGGTTCCTTTAACAACATTCTAATCACTGGAAGGTAGATCCTAGAAGGTCACATGGACAAAAAAGAGACATTATCCTTAAGAAAATCTACATACTTTGATGGAACAAATTATGCCTTCTGGAGGACTAGAATGAGAGTGTATTTATAGTCACTAGGGTATGATTTATGGGAATCGTTCGATAATGGTTATGAAACTCCAACAAATCCTCTCTTTGATATTGGTGCAAAGAAGCTCAAGGACAATAAATCAAAAGCCATAAATGAAATTCTAGAAGGATTATCAAAATTAGAATTCACCAAAGGAGATGCGGGATAAACTGAAGAACACTTATGAAGGAGATGATAAAGTCAAGCAAGAAAAACTACAAACTCATAGGAGTCAATTTGAAATACTAAAGATGGATGAAGAAGAAAACATTGTAGCATATCTTCACCATGTGGATGGAATTATAAACATCACTAGAGGCTTAGGTGAAACAATGGATGAAAAAATTATTGTGCAAAATGTACTCAGGCCATTTCCTACGAGATTCAATCCTAAGATATCAACTCTTGAAGAGAGAAAATATTTGGAAAAATTAATAATGGATGAATTGCTTGGGATTCTTACAACCTATGAGATGAGAATAGGACAAGAAAACATATATAAAAAGGAATCATCATTCAAAGACTCAAAGAAGATGAATAGAAGAAAAGAAAGATCAAGTGGCATCTCTAATGATGTTTTTTATGTAGAGGAGGCCAACTTTTTAATAAGGCTCCAACGAGGAACTAGAAAATATAAAGGTAAACTTCCTTTCAAATATTTTAATTGTGGTGATGTAGGAAACTTTGCTGCTACATGCCCTCATAAAAAGAACATGGAATACAAGGATAAAGATCATTTTAACCCTAATGAAGGAAGAAAGAATAAAACTCAAAAGAACAAAAACTTCCAGAAACAAAAGAAGAATCTCTATTCCAAAGAGAAAAACTATTCATATTCTAAAAGTGATGAAGATATTGAAGAAGATGTTTTGTTCATGGCCCTATAAACATATTCCAATGAAAATGAAGATAATAAAAACATCATAGAAATTGAATAAAATGATGATGTGGATGTGAATGTTGATCTTGAAGGAAAATTACTTTGTTCTCTACATGAATTAAAAAGAATCATAAGAAAGAATAGACAATTGAAGGAAGAATTATCACACAACTCTAATATGGAATCTCAATTAGAAGAATAAAAGAATATTGGAGAGGAAATAAAAGATCAACTACAGAGCAAAGAAGAATATTATGAAAAACTTGAGAAGGAAAACACTACCCTAATAAATGAAATTGATACAATTGCAGAAAAGACGAATAACAATAAAAAATCAGAAAACAATTCAATTATGTTGGACAATATTCTCAATAACCAAATATCACCATTAGAAAAAACTGGACTTGGTTACAATACCAACTCCACAATGTAGAAAAACTAGGAAGAACCTAAGAGTTATGCTGTGACCCTGAACAATCCCATCAAACATGATGAGAACTCCAATGAAGAAATCTATGATCAACATAAGTCTTTTTTCCTTCACAGGAAGAATGAATTCAGAAAATTCATGACTCAAAGAATACCTATTGTGAACAGGTATGGATATCTCTTTCTTGGTAACTATTTTTCATGCAACAATTTTGCACATAAGGCAATAGAATGCAAAGCATATCCAAGGAATGATCAAAGAAGAAATGGAGGTATGTACAATGCTTCAAGAAATAATTATATGAACAATAAGTTCAAGAATCCTATTGACAACATAAAAATCAATTCATTTGCTCCACTACTCAACTATAATATTGAATGTTATAAATGCAACAATTTTGGACATAAAGCTCATAATTTCCAAAGTTGGATATAGGCCCCTATTGAAAAAACATATTGTTGTCAACAATACCACCAAAGTCTAGAAGAAGAAACAAGAAAAGAGTTCTCGGGAAGAATGTGATTTAGCAATGCATGATCAAGACAAAGAAATATATTGGTACATAGAAATTGGATTTTCAAAGCATATGACTGGTGATCAAAGAAAATTACTTAAGCTAAAAAGGGAGAAGGGAGGAAGTGTTTCATTTGGAGACAATAAATCTGCCAAGATAATTGGGAAAGGTAAAGTCAGCCTTGGAAGTCAGAATGCTACTGTAGAAAATGTTCTTCTTTTTGAATATTTAAAGCATGACCTTCTAAATGTCAACCAACTATGTGACCAGGGACACACACTTATTTTTAACTCTCTAGAATGTAGAATAAACAAAGAAGACATTGGAATTTTGGTAGGAACAACAATCCGAACTCCAAATCATGTATACAGTCTAAATAAAATGGGAAGAGAAGTATGTTGTGTGGGACATATAAATGAAAGCTGGTTATGGCATAAGAGAATGGGACATTTAAGTTTTGACAACTTGATTAAGGTCAATAATGACCAGGCAGTAAAAGGATTTCCAAAAATCATCAAGCCCTCAAACCTAGTTTGTAAGAATTGTCAACATGGGAAGCAAACACGAGTAAAATTCAGAACCAAGGAATAATCAACATCAACACCATTAGTAATCATCCACACTAATCTTTGTGGGACAACCAAATCACAAAGTTTGCAAGGTAACCATTACTTCATGTTACTCATTGATGATTACACAAGAATTACTTGGGTATCCTTTCTCAAACATAAGTCAGAAGCATTTTGGAAGTTTAAATCATTCAAAGCATTGGTTGAAAATGAAACAGACTTGAAGATCAAATGCCTACGATTAGATAATGGAGGAGAATTCACATTAGACGAGTTTAATGAATTCTTTGAATATCATGGAATAAGAAGACATTTCTTAGTTGCAAGAACCACACAACAAAATGGAGTGGTTGAAAGAAAAAATAAGACTATACAATAAATGGACAGAACCATTCTAAATCAAGCTAAATTGTCAGATATATTTTGGAGGGATGCAATCTACACAGATGTCTACATTTTGAACAGAGCATAGCTCCAAGATAATAGTGACAAAACCCCATATGGATTATGGAAAGGAAGGCCAACAAATGTCAAACACCTTAAGGTTTTTGGAAGAAAATGATACATAAAGAGAGATGATGATAAGGTTGGAAAATGTGAATCTGGATGTGATGAAGGTATTTTTCTTGGTTACTCTTCTCAAAGAAAATATTATAGTTGTTTCAATCTGAGATTAGAAAAAAATGTTGAAAGTGAAAATGTAAGAGTAGATGATGAAAATCCTAGAAGGATCAAGATGCAAACAAATGACAATCCAACAAGACCAAGATAAAACGAATAAGTAAAAGATAACAAGGAAGATAATGTAGAACAAGAAGAAGAGAAATACAATGATGAAGATTTTATAAAAACGGGATCATGGAGCAATAAAATAAAACAAATGTGGAAATAAAATAGAAAAGATACAAAATACAATAGATACACAAATATACATGGTTCACCCAATGTGGGCTACGTCCACCAGAGAAATTTCCATATATTTCCTTTTTATTATCCATCAAAATGAAGGGGTACAACCTACAACTCAACCACAATAACTTCCTCTTGTTCCTCTCACAGTTTCCTCTCTCAGAATACAATAATCACACTCATACACAACCACAATACAATTCCCTCATAAAAGAGGGTTTTCTTCTAGGGAAAAGTCCCCAAAATAACTTCTATCGTCAGATCTACAACCTTATAATGAACGGTCTAGATTGACTATGCAATTACAATATTTTACAA
>CBVK0102223040.1:0-18351 GCA_900067695.1 Picea abies
CCTTCTAGATGACATCATGCAAGGTATGAGGCATCAAAATCCTAACCTTTTCATGTATGCTACCATTAAGTCCAAACAAAAACCTGTTGACCTTAAGCTTCTCAGTATTAAGATGCAGAGAATACCAAAGAAACTCCATAAAACAGGCCTCGTACTTGGGGATCGTACAATCTCCCTATCATAAGGTGTTGAAATAATTGAGCTGATGTTCAATGAATTCCTTTGATCGGTACCTTTCTAGGATCCACTCCTTGAACAATTCCCATGAAACGTCTTCAACGGTGATGTTCAATTGTGGCAGGAGAATATTCCACCATAGAAGAGATCTCCCCTTCAGTTGAAATACCACCATGAAGACCTTCATTTTTTAGGTATAGTTGCGAGGTGCAAAGAACATTTCCATATTCTCCAACCAGGACTCAATGGCTATGCCATCCAGGGAACCAAAGAACTCAGAAAATTTTACCTTCTCGAGTTCGTGGTGAATGCTACCAGTACCAACTGGACCGCACGGTGGACCCTCAGGAGGTGTTGGCTCCCTGGCCTCATCTCTGTCCAAATGGTTGATCAGTGTCTCAAACATCTGTTGGAAATACCTCACCATCCCAACCACATCACCCACTACTATATTCTCCTTCCCGACAACTTGTTCATCTCCCTAGGGGTTAGATCCCTCATGTGTGGATGTTACTAGAGGCATCGCGCCTCCTCCCCTAGCACCCCATCATCTTCCTTTGCGACATCCTCTAACCATGATTACTTGCAAAAATACAAGTCAACTTAATTAGAAGAATTATAATAAAATATTATGTCAAGAAAATTCATAGTGTTCCCAAGTTGCGGTTTGAACCCTACTCTCATACCATATGAAACAATCTCATCATTACGACTACGAGCGAATCCGCAGTACAGTTTTTTTTCTTTTCATTTTTACAGGATGACAAAATGATTACATCTAGAGCACACACCTGAGGGTGAGCACCATGCCCGTCTAATAGGAAACATACATCTATGACTCCATGCACTAGCACAAGAGAAGCTAGGCGGAACATGCGTAAAACAATAAGGAGAACCGACTACCCGCCCGATGCAAACAAGACCACACCTACAAGATAAGGGAAAACATCGCCCTCTCGACACATTGACCTTGATGACCAATGATTAGAGCCTCAAGGAGTGAACCAAATTCATGAAGGCATTCAACCCATGCACCAAATGAAAACTTACAATGCTCATCCACACTCACATGGAAGGCACCGAATCCAACTAAGTTATCATTTGCTGCTATCCAAAAGGGAGATCCATGATCCCCTCATCATGAATCATGTCATCCCTAGGTGGTAGACGCGGAAATAACCGTAGCACTACCTAACCTATCTGGACCAAGCGTTCAAGATAAATCCGACTCGCTAAGGGCCGAAATAACTGACAGGAAGACTACTCCTATGCCCCCAAGCAGTGGGTAGACAAGATGCAAGAAAGACATCAGTCAACCAATCGCAACCCAATGAATGACTCGACGACATCCAAGAATCCCTAAAGTTAAGTAAGAGGTCTAGGCATGAAGGGTAAAATATTGTAATGTTACTAAAGACATAAATGTTATCGAGTGTGAACTAAAGCATAACTCAACAAATCAACATGCTTGCCTGCATGGTATGTGTCTATTAAATTAAGTGCACTACTCATCATTTAAAAGCGATCTTATGCGACTTCATTATCTAAATGACAATTCTGTCCTAAATGACAAGTCCTAATTAATCAATAACACAATTATCATTTAACAATTTACATGTACGTAACGATATTAACTATATAAAATGTACATCATTGTTAATGTAACACTATTAATCAACCTCCTTATATCACAGGTTATATCACTAACAACAATATTACTTACATCATGTTGTCCATCATATATAAATCTACACGTGATTAGTTTGCAATTTTTGTCTAATTTATATATGTGGTTGTTGTCAATAATGAGTGCCATTTCAATGCAATTGTAATGCCATTTTAATGTTATAATGCAGTCATAAATAAAGTCCATTTCTATACTATTTCATGCAAATTTAATGCTATCTTATTTTTGTAACTAAATGTCATGTCAAGCTATTTAATTCAAATTGAGGTTATTTGTTGTTTATGATTAATTGCCACTTCGATGCTATTAAAAGAAATTGAATCTTTCTTGTTGTTCGTAAATAGTGTCAAGTCAAGTTATTCAATGCACAAATTGATGCTAAATGTGGTTATATAATAGAGTTGACTTATTGTTGTTAGGAATTAATGGAAAGGTTGTTAACGAAAGACAATTACTATAATGTTGCCTTTTAATAGAGTCTAACCCCTCACTGTGATGATAGTAATTAAATTGCAAATCTAAAGTCAAACCACAATATGCAAACCAGTAAATAAATACTCAAATCGCAATACTCAGTAATTAAAATAATCAAATCGCAACACTCAACCATAAACACCTAATTCACTGACAATAGTAATTAAAATCACAATAGTAATTAAGAGTAGTGATGTTACACCACAGTCACCAATTCATTGCCATGGATAGCACCATTAAAAACACATTACGAATTTACAAACACAAATTTCGCTCCCAGAAGGAAAAATAAAGAAGTTGTTGGCATTGGGTGTTCATCAACGAAAATGGAGGTACCTCATGAGGGAGTAAGGAAGATGCAGGGCATTAACTTCTCCCTTAAATCTGACTGAAAGTTGCTGCAAAATCGAATTCCAAAAGTTGAAATAAAAATGCATTACTAAGGATGAGAGGTCAAAGAGAATGCAATCCAAGCAAAGGGGAAATTCGCCAGGTAAACCAACAATGATTGAGGTCTAATAAAAAAATGGCAAAATTGCCAGAGAAAACTATCTAGTAATGAAGACGACTTCAATAAAAAAAAATACAGAGAAAGATGTCCAGCATTAAAAACGCATTCAATATGAAAAAAAAAACGTAGGGCAATAATTCTTAAATGGTCACGCCTTCAAGCTAAAAATTGTAGAGTATTATATCCCTCAATCAAAATAAATTCCCTACCATTCAAAAGTAAAAATGCATCCAATACTAAAATACACCACCCCTTAATAAAATGAAAGTTGTTGAAAGCCTAAATCTGCCAACTACCCAGCATGTGGCAGTGAAAGCCAAAGGGGATGGGATACATAAGAAGGAATGCAGATAATACAAGGTAAAACATAGGAATAACCCTCCCAAACAATAATGCAATCCTTCCATCAACAAATGTAGTCAGATAGTATGTTGGAGAATCATGCCCCAAAAATGAAAACGTAGGCATGGAAAGAAAATCATAATAACACAGACACAAGCAGTAAAAATGAAATGCCATGACATGGCACTCAACAGGGGAAATATTGCAGCCAAAAAAAAGGGTTTACAGAGTATCCCAAGCATAAAAATCATGCAAGTAAAGAGACAGATTTGTTGTGCAAGCGAATGAATTCGCAGGCCAATAATAAACCTCTATCATTACACAGGAATGAAAAACACTACCATTCAGTGAAAATGCTTATTAAATTTGCATGGTAAATTTGTCGTTGAGAGGTGAAAAAAAAATGATGAGTATAATCACTAGGGAGCAAATTAAGTGTAGAGATAAACTATCCAGGAAATATTAAAATGTGGATTCAAAATTTAGGGGATAGGAAGGATAACAATGGTAAAATTACTCAACAGAAGAAGGCACAACGACAATCAATTAACCAAGAGAAATCACACGGGTAGAAGACTCGAGAAACACATCCTTTTCTCATCATCCATGAATAGAAAAGCAGGGCATTAGGATCTATAGGTCTATTAACAATGAAGTGATGACCTTCGATCCGGCTCTTGGACGACTTCTCAAGCATGGAATTATGAGCTAGGGATGAGGGTGAAGTAAAAAGTGCAAACTCATCACAAATAAATAAAACCATAGTACGGTCTCTACAATGAGGGATCGATTGCCAAGGGATTCAAGTCAACAGCGAGCTTAAGGCTATGGGGAAATTAAGTTATCAATTAAAATGCTAAGTCAACATTTTCTTTACCCAATTAAAATACAAAATTGATTGTGTGAGGTATAATAAGAATCTACCATGCAGAAATAAGTAAGTGTACCATAGCCCAAGACGTTTTCTCTGAGACGTTATCCCGCTCGCTCCATGCTGCTCCCGCTTGACGACAATTGTGACTTCACTGGTACCTCCCAACCAACGCTAGGGTTACTCTTCTTCACCCTTAGCCCCCAGAGCCACAAACAGGCCACACATACTAAAACAAAGAACAAATAGCTCCCAGATTGCCTCACAAGGCTGAGCTACCACTCCTCATCGAGATGGGTATCCCAAGTCCCAAAATCTAAGTCAATCAAGTCTAAATTTCTGCAGTGTAACATTACGTATCACTGAAAACATCCATCCTCCTCCTCCTCCCTCCTTTATATAGAGTTTCTAAGTCATTTACTTTCCCAAATTCTCATTTAATTTATTGTTTAATAATTCGATTTGTAAAAATCCTCCCCATACATGTGTCACCCATCCCCTTCATTGCACTATAATTTAATTTCATTAATTAATTAATTACTCTTATTTCCCTCACCCACCTAAAAGAATTCCTAGAATCGCTCCTAGGTGTCCCCATATTCCCTTACACATATTAATGAAATACCCCCTTAATAATTTACTATTTTAGTTTAATTTAGAAAGTTCTTAAATGCTAGATACCTTACTAAGTTAGTATTTCTACTTTTTCCTTCTGTTTCCCCTTTCTTTTTATGTTTCCTGCTTTTTTCTAGTTTCCTAATTTTTTTAAATTTCCCTCTTTCCCTTTTCATTTAAAACTCAAATTGGAAAGTGTAGAGGATTACCTTTTCCCCCTTTTCCTTTTTAATTGATAATTTTTTAATTAGCATAAGTAACAAAACAATTATTTCCCCCTTTTCCCCCTTTTTAAATTTTATCTCCCAAATTATTTTTTTTATAAATTAATTGAATTTATTACCCCCTTATTGTCACAAGATTAACGATGATTATGATTATTATTTATTTATTTATATTTATATTTTTATATAAATATATATATATTTTATCACAAGTATCACTTAGACCTAGACATTATTTTCCTAGGTTGGGCAACATTTTATTAGGGAAATTGTTTTAAATCTTTCTGATCGCATTATTCGTTCTAAGGCCATATATGTTTCTTCATTTATAATTTAACAGTGTGACGTTCCCTTCAGGATGCACTAGGTGCTCCAAGGGTCTTCTTGAACTACGTAATTGTTAGCCTACAGTTCGAGCCATGATGGAAGTACTAGTAGGCTATGGCAGGGATGATGTCCACACCTCTTCGAGGGGGAAAATTCCTAATGAGCTTAATCTCCAAATACAATACTTCTCTTCATGTCCCATTAATTTCTTGAACCCGTTTATATAGTGCTACCATCACCTAAGAACATTCTAGAGGAATCTTCTAGAAGAAGAACCTTCTAAGAAGTCCTCTTCAATTTATTATATATAACTACACATTTGTTATATCTAACTACCATAGTGGTCCTTATTTATTAGTATAATGGACCTATTCCACCTTACATTGGATGGCCTCACATACCTCTCTATATACCTAACGCACCCATTCTTTAAGAAACAATATAGTCCACAAAAACCACCCAATCCCCCTCATATGGCCTTCAACCTAGACCATTTCAATAATGATAACTTCTCCTCTTACCAGTGCCAGAAAAACCATCTAGAAAACGTTTCCATTAATGGGTCAAGTCCATCACCCTAGTGATCAATCACTTGTTAGATCAAAACTTTTAAATGATGAAAACCCTACACATACTCAAACTGATACTACTGACGATATTCCTCTGGAATTCGCTATTCCTTTTTGGGACTGGTGTCCAAAATTAGACGATGAGCATATAGGAGATATATTCATGGAATATAATATGGTAATCAAGGAGGCTTATAAAAATAATTATAATATATGGATCAAAGGTTTATTTCTCGACAAGGATGATAATATTCCCCCCAAGAAATTCACTCCTCCTCCTACTTCCCCAAAACCGAAGGACCCACCTCCAAGTAAAGCCAGTGGAAAAACCAACAAATTTGTCCTAGCGAAAGAAAATGAACCCAATATGTCTAGCTGAAATGGAAATAACATTATAGTTAATGCAATACCTAACAATGACAAAATGTTTGGAACAAAAACAAAACAAACAATGGACAACATAAACCCATGCGCCCTAAACTTCAATGTAATAGAAGACATGAAGAAAACAAAAGAAAACATTTCCATGTTTGCTATCTATTCATTACCACAATAACATGATCTCTTGAATGATGCTTTCAACCCCAATGATACTCAAAAAAGGATGGTCGTTGTTACTGAAAACTCCTTGTCGAAAGATGAGGCACAGGAAATACACAAAGTAGAAATCACAGTAGCCATAAACGCAACAAGTATAGGTGCATACTCAAAATCACATATCCAACCTTTTCTTCTCACCTATGAGATTTTTAATTTCAATGTACATAATTGTCTAGAAGATTCAAGTGCATCATCTAACATAATGTTCCTTTATTGTGTGCTAAAAATAAACATTGTTTCACAAATGACCAAAATGAAAATTATATAGTTAGATAGGAAATATGTTAAAGTAAAGGGAGAACTTAATAAAGTAAAGGGAGAACTTAAGGATGCCTTTATTAGGATTTAATATGATAATAGGTTTCAACAAACAATATATATCATCATTTTCAATATACGAGAGAGTTATGGTTTGTTATTATGTAGGGGTTAGTCGACCAAATTTTAAGGATAATTTCTACCTATTCCTCTCACCTGTGGTTGTTGTATAAGGGTAAGTCATATCAAATTCGAGTAAATAGTGAGGCCCACATGAATCACACAGTGAAGAAATTGGAAGGTAAGAATGAACATATAATTTTGGCACAATTTGTCTTGGGAAATTATTTCTTTGATATTGATTATGGTTGTTATTAGGTATAAACACATAAAATACAACCAAATTTACAATGTGAACTCTTCCCATGAACTCACAATAGCGCTTGTACTATATTAACTAACCTAGGATTTATTTCAATTAATAAAAAAAAATTATCATATCTGGTTGATGTTTTTTTATGTCTCTAAAAAATAATATGGAGATGAAGCAGGATGTTCTTGATTGATACCGAACAAGTTAAAATGCTCATATCCCGCTGCCTAGAATTTGAATGCACTAACAACATTGTTGAGTGAAAATATTTAGTTCAAGGCTTGAAAAGGACCATCGATTTGATCGTGAAATATATTAAGGTGTTTGGTGATTATGAAATAATCACTCGTTAAGTAAGAAATACTATCCATTGTCTATCCTTGAAACTAAAGGAATATCAACAAGATGCATAGATTTTTCTTTATTCTTTTGATGCATTTAAAATTACTTTTATAACTCACGATAAAAATGTAGATGAAGATATATTGGCCAACACGACATCTACCTGCATTCCTCTTGATGAAGGTTTTTCGGTTGAAATGATTTTCAAGCCCTCCATACCTGACACCATCACAAATTGGATATTATTCGATGATGACAATCAAATTATCAATTTTCTCACCATGTGAGACACTTTTCAAGATGCAGTTATTGATGATGAAGCACATCAACAAGAACTACAATATTATCTGGATGAAGCAATCAAAGTAAAGAAAAAATGTGTCTCGAAGAATGTTTTGACCCTTGAGGTTATTCAATTTGAAAAATAAGTTTAGGAGGCCCACCAACCTGAAAACAAATAGCTCGACCATGATGCATTTTTTGTTCAATCTTGGAACATCTGAATAGCCAAAATATGTAAATTTGGTCACTTGTTGTTGAGAGGAAGAGAAACACACATTGACATAATTGTTTAAGAGATATCAAGAAGTTTTTCCTTGGACTTGGGATGATATAAAAACATATGATACCCAGATAATACAACAGATGATACCAATTAAATAGGGTATCAAACCATTCCAAAAAAATCTCAGAAAGATACATCCGACCCTCAAATATCTTATCGAGAAAGAATTGAAGAAATTGTTAGATGCTCAGATCATCTTCAATGTTCAATATTAAACTTAGGTTTTTAACATGGTTCCGATAAGGAATAAGTAAGGAGAGATAAGAATCTGCATAGATTTACAGAATCTAAATCATTCTTTCGATAAAGACAACTACCATGTTCCCCCGATGGAGAAGATCTTGAGATGTGTGTCTAGATATGAGTTGTTTGATTTACTATATGAGATTTAAGATATAATCAAGTTCTTATAGAAAAACTCAACCGATTAAATACTATGTTCCAAACCAAGTGGGGGATGTATTCCTACAAAAGAATGTCGTTGATTTGGATGAATGTAGAAGATACTTTTCAAATGGAAATGCATATCTCTTTTAATGTAATAATCAGTCGAAGAGTGGTGGTATACCTTAATGATGTTACTATTTACTCAAATAAGAAGGAATACCATCACAAGCATTTCAAGTAGATATTTGAAAGATGTAGAAAATATTGGATCAATTTGAATCCCAATAAAAAAAAAATTGACATTTCATAAGGCATTCTACTAGGACATGCGATCTCGAAAGACGAGATTTCGATGGACCTAGAAAGGAAAAAATACATTCTAGGAGAATATTACAAATTCCTTCACATGACAACAAGAAATCAATGCAGTCATTCTTTAGGAGAATCAATTTTGTGAGAATATTTGTTCCATATTTTGTTCATATTATGAAGCCACGTCAAAGGATGATCAAGAAATATATTCATTTAAATGGACATTAATGGGGAATGAATCATTCAAAAATATCAAAGCTTCCATAGATGCTACCCCATATCCATAGAATCCATATTTTAACAAGTATTTATTACTATATAAATTCATGTATGATCACTCCCTTGCAACAATGATCATGTATAAAGATGAGAAACAAGATGAATATATTGTTGCATTCATGAGCACTATATTAGAAGGTACTAAGCTGATCTACCCCCTGGTGGATAAGCAATAATTGGTTTTCCATAAAGATATTAAATAGTTTATACCTTATATTCTAAAAATTCATATGAAATTCATTGTCCCTCACTGAGAGGTCAGGTCTCTTGTTGTTCAAACAGAGATCGGAAAGAGATGAGGAAATTGGATAACAACCTTACAATAATATGACCTAGAGTTCAAACCAACCGACATCATTAAGGGTCACGGCCTATCTAAACTGGTGAACAAAGATACAAGTGATGAAAATCAATAAGACTATAGATGGTAGGATGAATCAACAATGTATGCACAACAGGTCCCATATATCCCATCCATTGAGGGATCATATTATAATGATCGTAAGTATTACTTGTAGCATGGAACACCCCCATATAACCTTAATTATAAGCATAAGACATAACTATTATCAATATCCTTACAATATGAGCTACTACAAGCTATATTTTTTAGAAAGAACTATGATGGAGTGTTACATGAGTGCCTCAATAATAAAATGTTGATAAGGTTCTAAAACACATCCATGATGAACCAACCAGTGGCCATTTTTCAATAGACACAATCAGACACAAAGTTTTGATATCTAGATACTATTGTCCCATGCATTTTAAGGATTCCCATGGATAGTCAAGAATCTACAAGGAATGCTAGAAAACTACAGGAAAAGAACAAAAATATGTTATTCTTATCCAACTTGTTGGTATTGAAGAAACCTTTAAACAATGGGGGTTGGACATCATTCGTGATATTAAACTCCATTCCTCCAAATAACACATGTACATTCTAACCATTACCAATCATTTTACACATCGTATTGAAGCAGTACCACTGGTCAAAGTAAATGAAGAGGTAGTGATTAATTTTCTTGAACAACACATCATCACAAGATTTAGAGTTGATATCTCTCTATTGTTTGATAATGCAACATATTTTTCATATTTAAAATGATCTCAATTTGCATTAGAGAAAGGGATTATTTTTAAGTACTCGGCCAAATTTTATCCTTTGGTTAATGGATTGTTGGAATCCACAAACAAAAACATTATATGAATCCTCAAAATAACCTTGATTGATCACTAGAGAAATCTGCACAAATCTTTATCAAATTCCCTCTAGGATGATCCCGTCACTCCTAAGGATTCCATAAGTAATTCTCCATATTTATTTATGTATGGGAAATAAGCCTTCTTACCCTCTAATATCTACCTTTATTCCCTACAACTCAACCAATAGTCTCAAGGAAGGTATTTCCCCATCATCCTATGACGTATCAATACCTTGTGAAACTTAGAACAAAGTTGTACTAAAGACAAAATCAAGTTTGAAACTAACCAACAGATAGTAAAATGTTGGTTTGATAATAAATTTGTTTGTGATAAAGAATTCCAAGTTTTGGATTTAGTCCTAAAATGGGACAAGCCACATTAAGATAAAGGGAAATATTCAAAGTTCCAACAACATTGGATTGGTCCTTATGTTATCAAATAGAATATTTCCCAAGGAAGCTTTCGGTTGCAAAACCTTCAAGGGGAAGCTGAGCCTTTCCCTGTTAATGGCCAAATTATCAAACACTACATCAACTATCCTTTGATGCTACTACTCACTTGTACATAAACAAATATATGAATTTTAACTTCTTTCTCCCCATTTATTTTTTGTTTTCTATTTGTTTCATCATATGTCTTATTGTCACGTCTCATCCAAATAGCCTAATGATTCTATCACATGGTGTTTATACACATAGAACCACAACCATGTAAACCATTTTATGCACTATCTCAAGTCATATATAATGGAGGAACATGGCTCATCAATATACAAGAACGATACAACAAAACAGAGAAAAAAGGAACTATACTTAAGAACATACTATTACATTATGTGAATTGAAATAAAATTATTTGGAAGATATTTATACAGTAGTCTGGAGATCGTGATTCAGGAGTTTCACTCATCTATAGGAAATATATAAAATATCACCATCACATGTGTCATCCCTAGTGCATTTAAAGGATAACTAGAATCCCCCATCCACCTCTCTCTAAAGAAAATAGAATCAAATTTTAGAAAATGTAAAGGCTTGGGACAAGGATTTCAAGATCACATGGGACATGCAAGTATCTCCATCAGGGATATGGATGCTCGCTGGTAGAAAAGAAACATCAGAGAAATGAACTAAAAATTTAATTCTCATCATTCATTATGTTTCATTTATGTCAAACTCCCTAGACCTCATCCTTTGGTCAATCATCATATGGATAAGAAAATGTTTTAAGGAAATTTGGTCAAAGGTAATGCCTTGACCCCTTCTTTGTAATGTCTAAGTTGTCTTATAATATGAGTTATGGGACCTATTGTTTATCTCTTGATATTGTATGTGATAAGTTCACCCTTCTCTAAAACATGTGTGGATATCATCTTATAGAGATCCAAGGATTATCCCACTGTGTCACCAATTGTTGTGCCAAGTACTACAACCCTCCATTTTCATAATTCAAATTCAATTTATTTTTGAGAAATGGAGCCCCTTCTTTTTAAATATTTTTGAAAGAATATTTTGTTAGCCTAATTATTTACCTCAATCCCATATGGGAAGTGTTACTTACTTCAATTCAAAACTGGAAAAAGCAAATATGTGAAGTAATTATTTTTTAATAAGGTTTGAGAGAATCATAAAAGTTAACTTTAACTCCTCTAATTTACATCAGAGGAGTTCCCACTAACCCCTCCTATGTACATAGGAGGAGTTAACTATAACTCCTCCAATATACATCAAAAGAGTTCCCCTCACTCTCTTTGATAAACCTCCCTTATCACACAAGTTTCCCTCAACTTCTCCAATGGAATTGGATGAGTTGACTCTATCTCCTCCGATGTCCATCGTAGTAGTTTCCATCATGTTTGCCAAAAGGATCAGAATAATTGAAGTTAAGTTCCCCCATATGAATCGAAGGACTTCCCATGAAGTCCTATGATGTACATCGGAGGATCTAAGCCCATGTCCTCCGATCATAAATACCAAAACAATGAAATTAAATGATAAAATTGTCGATTTCTATATATTCATCGATTGAACTGTCCTTCTCATCATTTCACCAAGAGTTAAGGAATAAAGTAAAAAATTATCTCTGAAAATGAAGAATGTACTGAGCTATCTCCTTCACATCTAGATCCTCTCATCGCCTTCCACATGGAAATGCATCGATAGGTAATACCCAAGGCACTTCCATTTATAGGGTTAGGTTTTTTTCTTGTTTTTCCTCTCCTCTCTAGACTATCTTCGTGTTTTCATATCTAACCTCTCTAGCCTGTGCAAGCGACACCATGCATATACTATGAAAACCCCTACATTTATATTATTTAGGGTTCTATGGCCTCTTCAAACCTATCCAACACCAATATCTTTCGAGTATCCTCATCGATCGACCCTAATGGCTCCGAAAATCTTGTCAAGGCCCTAATCTGAGTTCCCCTTCAAATAAAAGAGCACATGATGAAACCATCCTCTTTTTTCTAGCTATTGATTTTTGAACCACAATCTTGACTATTTTCCAAAGTTACATCGAAATACTTCATGGTAACTCCTCTGATCATATCAAAGTATTTAACATTAACTCCTCTCATATGGTGGGAATGCTAGGTCAAGCTACAATATGCTAGTGTAGGCTAGGTTAGGATATCTTAGGCTAAGATAATCTAGGATGTCCTAGGTATTAGGTTAGGTTAAGTAATGGTAGGTTTAATATAAGGTATGCGAGATTATCTTAGGCTATCTTAGGGAATGTTTTCGTAGCTTGGGTTTGATTAGGTTAGGTTTATATACGCTATGTTTAAGTAGGTTATGGTAAGGTACAATATAATATGCTAGGATAATGTATACGAGGGTAATCTATGATAGGGTAGGTTAATATAATAAATATTAGGGTATGTTTGGCTAGGCTAGGCTAGTATAGGCTATGCTAAGCTAGGATTATGATATGTTAGATAGGCCAGGATATGATTGGTTAGCCTAGGGTAGGCTGGGTTGGGATAGGTTTTGCAAGTCTAGGTTAGTTTATTTTATAGTATATTAGGGTATCATAAGCTAGGTTGTGATATTATAGTATTATGGTAAGTTATGATAGGATAGGATAGGGTATGTTATTCTAGGTTAGGTTAGGTTAGGATAAACTATGCCAGGATACATTGGGATAAGATAAGTTAGGGTTATGCTAGGGTATACTAAACTAGAATATGATGAAGCTACAATAGACTAATATAGGAGAAGGTTAGGCTTTTCTAGACTATGATACACTAGACTACATTAGGATAGGTTATGGTAGGTTAAGTTCTAGTAGGATACGATAGGATAAGTTTTAGTAGGCTACGATCTAATAGAATAGGGTAGGCAAGTTTAATATAGGGTAGGATAGCATAAGGTAGGTTAGTTTAAGGTAGGATAGCTTTGAAAATGTGGTGACACTATTTGTTAGGAAATAAATTCTTGTTAAAAAAAGACAATGTTAGTATCAAATATTTATTTCTTCAAAAGCTAACCCCTCCTATGTACATAGGAGGAGTTAACTCTAACTCCTCCAATGTACATAAAAACAGTTCCCTTATCGCACAAGTTTCCCTCAACTTCTCCAATGGAATTGGAGGAGTTGACTCTAACTCCTCTGATGTCCATTGTAGTAGTTTCCTCCATGTTCGCCAAAAAGATAAGAATAAATGTAGTTAATTTCTCCCATATGAATCAAAGGACTTCCCATGAAGTCCTATGATGTACATCGGAGGAATTAACCCCAAGTCCCTCGATCATAAATACCCAAACAATTAAATTAAATGATAAATTGTCAATTTCTATATATTCATCGATTGAACTGTCCTTCTATCTGAAAATGAAGAATGCACTGAGCTCTCTCCTTCACATCCATATCCTCTCATGGCCTTCCACATTGAAATGCATCGATAGGTAATACACACGACACTTTCATTTATAGGGTTAGGTTTTTTTCTTGTTTTTTTCTCCTCTCTACACTATCTTCTTTTTTTCACATCTAACCTCTACCACCTCTACAACCGATGCCATGCATATACTATGAAAACCCCTACATTCATAGTATTTAGGGTTCTATGGCCTCTTCAAACCTATCCAACACCAATATCATTTGAGTATCCTAACCGATTGACCCTAATATCTCCCAAAATCTTCTCAAGGCCCTAATCTGAGTTCCCCTTCCAAGAAAAGAGCACATGATGAAACCATCCTCTTTTTTCTAGCTATTGATTTTTGAACCACAACCTTGACTATTTTCCAAAGTTACATAGAAATACTTCATGGTAACTCCTCTGATCATATCAAAGTATCTAACGTTAACTCCTGTCATATGGTGGGAATGCTAGGTCAAGATACAATATGCTAGTGTAGGCTAGGTTAGGATATATTAGTCTAAGATAAGCTAGGATATCCTAGGTATTAGGTTAGGTTAAGTAATGGTAGGTTTAATATAAGGTATGCAAGATTATCTTAGCCTATCTTAGGGAATGTTTTCGTAGCCTAGGTTTGATTAGGTTAGGTTTATATACGCTATGTTTAAGTAGGTTATGGTAAGGTACAATATAGTATGCTAGAATAATGTATACGAGGGTAATCTAGGAGAGGGTAGGTTAATATAATAAATATTAGGGTATGTTTTGCTAGGCTATGCTAAGCTAGGATTGTGATATGTTAGATAGGCTAGGATATGATTGGCTAGTCTATGGTAGGTTGGGTTGGGATAGGTTTTGCAAGGCTAGGTTATCTTATTTTATAGTATATTAGGGTATGATAATATAGGTTATGATATTATAGTATTACGGTAAGTTATGATAGGATAGGTAAGGGCATGTTATTCTGGGTTAGGTTAGGTTAGGGTAAACTATGTTAGGATACATTGGGATAAGCTAAGTTAGGGTTATGCTAGGGTATACTAAACTAGAATATGATGAAGCTACAATAGACTAATATAGGAGAAGGTTAGGATTTTCTAGACTATGATACACTAGACTACATTAGTCTAGGTTATGGTAGGTTAAGTTCTAGTAGGATACGATAGTCTAGGTTTTAGTAGGCTATGATCTAATAGCACAGGGTAAGAAAGTTTAATATAGGGTAGGATAGTGTAAGGTAGGTTAGTTTAAGGTAGGATAGCTTTGAAAATGTGGTGACATTATTTGTTAGGAAATAAATTCTTGCTAAAAAAAGACAATGTTAGTATCAAATATTTATTTCTTCAAAAGCACTTAAATGCAATACAAACTAGGTGTTTGGATTTCCTAAGAGAATTTTATTTTTTTATTTAACACATTAAAGGAAAGGAAAACAAGGTGGAAGATGCCCTTAGTAGGAAGATAAATGCAATTTCCAGTAGCAACATCTAATCTGATTTTAAAAAAAATTGAGTTGGAAGCAGAAAAAGACGTGGAGTACAAACAAATTCAAGAAAACTATCAAAACAATTCTCTAACTAGAAAAGAATCAAAATCTAGATGTAGCCCAAAAGGTTTATTTTTCTATAAGAACAGATTTTTTGTGCTAAATAATGCATATTTGAAAAACTTAATTCTAGGAGAAGTTCACAAGAAACCATATTCGAGCGATATGGGGTACCAAAAAACAATAATAGCATTAAAGAAAGAATATTTTTGGCCTAAAATGAAAACAAAATGGGAGGAATACATTGCTAGATGTATAGAATTCCAGTAGGTTATAGAAGAGAAACAACACCCAACTGGATTAATATAGCCTATAGCCCTTCCAAATCGAAAATGGGAAGTGATCAACATGGATTTCATCACCTATTTACCTATATCAAAGAAACATACTTATTCTATTATGGTCGTGATTGATAAACTTAGAAAATAACCACATTTTGTCTCAGTAAGTTCCACTTATGAATATATTAATATTGCATAAGGTTTTATAAGGGAAATTTTCAAAATGAATGGGTTTCCTAAAACCATTATTTTGGACAGAGACCCAAAATTCACTTCCAACTTTTGGAAGACTTTGTTTAGTGGAATGGACACACAATTGAGTTTCAACATTACTTACCACCGTCAAAATAATGGTTATACTACAAGGATTAACTGTATTGTTGAGGATATGTTACGAATGTAAGTCATGAACTACACAATAAAATTGGAACATTATCTCCACCTAATTGAATTTTCATACAACAATGGTTACCAATCATCCTTAAAGATCAGTCCTTTCGAAGTATTTCATGGTTGAAGGTGTAGGACACCAGTGAGTTGATATGATCTTATTGAAAGGATTATTATAGGGCATGACATGTTAAAATAAATGGAAACAATGGTACAAAAAGTGAAACAAGATTTGAAAAGTGCATGGGACAAGAAAAGGAGTTATGTATATTGAAAAAGAACGCATAAGGATTTTAATGTTGGAGACCATGTTTATCTAAAAATAAAACCCAGCATAAGGATTTTAATGTTGGAGACCATGTTTATCTAAAAATAAAACCCAAAAACAATTCACTCAGACTTGGAAAATATTCTAAGCCAACACGATGATATTGTGGACCCTTTGAAGTGTTAGCCAGAGTAAGATGAATGGGCTAACATATTTCACTACCAGTCCATTTGAAAGTACATAATTGTTTTCATGTTTTATTATTAAAGAAATATGTATCTAGTATAACTCATGTTGTAAATTGGAATGTGATCCTGGTGGAACCCAAGGGAGAGATATAGGTGGAACCACTATGCATACTCAACAAGAAATAAATCATTTTGCAGAATAGATCCATTTCTCAGGTTAAAGTGAAGCAATTTAGTCCTAACGAGGCCTCTTGGGAAATGGAAGAGGCTATGATTAAATCCTATACATTTCCGTTCCAAGGTTTGGAACTTGATTGGAACACTAAGGATGATGTTCATTTCAAGGGGGGAATATGTAACATCCCTCCAAATTAAATATTAGAGTAAATTTATGTGGTTATGATTATTGAATTTTGACATTGGGAAAAAATTTGATTAACATTTTTTATCACCATAAGTAATTGATGGTGACATGTTTTTATGTAAATATTATTTTATTTAAAATTACTTGAAATAAATTGATGAGAGAAGCCAACTATGATAAGAGAAATACATTATTCCATGGGAAAAGTGAAAAGAGGATAGAAACCATGAGGGTAAAAATTATTGTTGTCCATGAGGACAGGTGTGAACCTACCACCAAGAATGTGGGAGGTTAGAAAACAAGATAGAAAACAATTAGGCAAATACTCCAAAGAGTTAAGGAGAAGGATAACTCGAAAAGGAAAGAAAATTCCTAGGCATTCTATTATTCTAGTCTCAATAAAATAAGGGACAAGGAACAAGTATGGTGTAAATAGGATGTTGTTGAGTACTTTTGCAGAGTTAGATCTTGGTGGTTCTGGAAATGAGACAAGTTCTAGAAAGTTACTTGGAGAAGGTTCTTGACATTTTCATTTTCTTGTGGAATAAATTATTTGGCTCAAGGGTGACCAGATCTAGAAGATTGTGGCTCCTATAGTCTCATTGGGAGGATCTATATTCTCTCCTCATAAATCGACAAATTCTCAAATGCTACATAAGCTATCCTTTGAGGCTACCACTCACTTGAACATAAATAAATCTCTGAATTTTACCTTCTTTCTCTCCATTTATATTTGTTATTTGTTTTCTATACTTTTCAGAGTATGCCTTGATTTTTTTTTAAAGTTTTTTAGATTCTTGTTTCTTCCTAAAAAAATTCTACCTTGATATTTTGATTTCCCAATATATTAGTCTTGGTCATACATTTATTTTTTATCACATCTAGTGAAAATAACATAAATATTTTGTGACGTGGTATTTATCCACATAGAAACCGAACCATTTACACCTTTTTATGCACTATATCAAGTAATATCTAGTGGAGGAACATGGATCATCAATATGCAAGAATAATATAAAGAAACAAAGAACCAAAGAACCAAAGACCCATACTTAAGAATATAATATTACATTATGTGAGCTAAAAGATAATTATTTGTAAGATATGTCCATAGTAATCTAGATATCATGACTCATGAGATTCACTCATCTATAATCAAGATAGAAAATAGAACCATCACATGGTTCATAATTAGTGCCTTTAAAGGATAACTGGAATCCCCCCATCCACCTCTCTCTAAAGAAAAGAGAATATAATTTCACAAAAGGTAAAGGCTTGGGGAAAGGATTTCCAGATCACATGGGACATGCAAGTATCTTCATTGGGGCTA
>CBVK0102223082.1:0-14555 GCA_900067695.1 Picea abies
TAGATTGAATATCTCATGAATGTGAGGGTTGAGAATAGGTCCTTCAATTTTTAAGGTTTTATCTTTGCAGTCTTCGATGTCCGTAACTTTCCCTTTTGTGATCCATTTAACCCTAAACTCTATGTCTTCTAATTAAAATATGTATTCATCTATAAAAAGGGTTTGAATGTTGTTGATGAAATTACGGGATTCATACAGACTTTTAAGGTAGGAATTCCAGTCCATTAAGGAAATCATATTGATCTCTTTAATTTTATGTGTTAGAATTTTCCTCCAAAATTTCGTATGATCTAGCTTAGAGAGGTTTACAATATTTTCATTCTTTGTATTTATATACCACCTTTTGTTTCTTTTGATAAAGTATTTTCACCTATAATTTATGTTGTAATATATTAGGTACTCATTATAAGCATCCCTAATGTCTCTTCTAGAAATATTACAATCTTTATCATACATAGGGTTGGTCATTCTATTTAAATTTTTAGAAGTCACCTCAATAGAGAACTTGTTAATTTAAGTAGAGAGGGTTCTGAAATTATGATAGAGGTTTTCAATATTGGTTTTATTTCATAGGAGATTTAATTCATTATTTAAATCCTTTAGAAAAAAATCATTTTTATTTTTGTCGAATATTGAGTAATTTTGATTATTAGAGTTCTATTGTTTTGGGATTTTTTGCATGACAAACCTTAGAGTTAGGGTTAAATGTTTGTGATATAAGTTTGTCTCATGGTCATCCATGATATTAAAATTTATTATTTGGTTGTACATGGCGGTATCATATATCACATAATCTATGACACTACTACAAAGTCCATATATATTGTTGGCTCAACTGGGGGGTTACAGACTCAGGGTTCAATAGGTTTTACTAGCAAAACCCCATAGGCACGGACGTATTCAATATTCAAGGAATAGATACAGTCTGACATGAGACACCATGAGAATCAAAAGGACCATAAGTCTTGTGCAATGTGTGAAGGAATAAAACATGCAGAAAAACCTTTGTTAACTAGTCATTAAACCATTCATATTTCACCACAAGCTATTGCGCAAAATAATATAAAACAAGAATACATTCAAGTCATAACTCATCATATGAAAAGATAAATGTGCTTCATACTTTATTCATTAACATCAAATGCATTCAAATACACTCTCATACATAGAGGCCAAATCCAACTCAAGATGTATTAACAGTAAAAACATAGATGCACCACATGCTTTAGATCCACTTTCTCTCTTTGGTTTTTTCACCTAATATCTATTAACAAACTCATAACTGATACATATTGGAACTGGATCTATAACTCATATGCAAATTACACATTACCCTACTACTATTTTCCTTACACACTCTACTACTGAACAAAATACCAACCCTTACATATCTGCATGCATTCCCCTATATCTTCCATGAAGCATGTAAATCATGATAAAAAACTTCCCAGCTCATCCATAACCTCGACCATGACCATTCATGTTGTCACAAAAATAGATATAATAATTCTTGAATATTTTTTTGGATATGGCCCAAATGTGGTTTCCTTAAGTCCTTGCACACAATACAAAATGGGTTGGCATGCGTAGTAAATCCTTGGCTAGAGTAGATGTTAAAACTTGGTGTTGCATAGTGCATGTTATTGAGCGCACATGTAGCATTGACTTATGGTGCACGTGAAGCCTATGCCAAACCTTAGGTGCCAATAGCCCCCCAACACTATTAGTTGGATCATCCTTGATTCAATGATGTTTTTTACGACATGATAGGGGAGGTTTATCGCATCGTTGTAATGAGTTACTGGATGAATTCTTTGAAGTTTCCATCAACCTCATTAAAAAATTATTCAATCGCTTACATCTTGTAAAAGTCATCGACATCATCTGATGTGATAATTGGTAAGGTAAGGTTGATTTTCTCCACCAGTTTTACAATTGGGGCTAACACTGCTTGTGCGTCCGAAAGTTTGTGGTAATGCAATTGGGATTTTTCTATTGCATTGAGTGTGATTCGTAAGAGCGTATGTTGCTCAATGTAGGCCGACATAATCTCCCAAAGTTTTTTAGGGATTTATTTAATGGTATCTTGACATGTGGTAAGGAGGGAAATTCCTACTACTGCTATGTGACCTATGCCTTAAATGCTTGGATCTAATCATCATTAATATGGATTTCAGGGTCATTCTAGATGTGCATCCCATTCAATAATATGGCTTTCTAGGGCTTACTCCTTTTCTCAGTTCCTCTTCTTCCATCCCGGTTTATTTTTGCAACCCCCTTTTTTTCTGATTGGGGAGTGCACTTCAAGTTTTCCTTAAGCTCGAGGTTTTGTGACTCCAAGTATTGGACTCTCTCCTTCAATTTTCTAAGTTTGTGTGGTGTGGGGAGGTTTGAAATGTCTTATATTGTAAATGGTACTTGCTTATAAAACTCATTGACTGTGCTAATCAATAATGTGTTTATTTTTATTTTTATTGCAATTCTCTTTATTTATTTTGGTTTTACATTTTCCATGGTTTTCCAAATATGCCCATCGTTTTCCCCAATCTATACATGGTTTTGAATTTCCAATTTATTCCAGGAATTACATGGAGAAATTATTTTTAAGTCAGGACATTTTTATTTTTATTTTGATTTTATATATTTTATTATTTTTTAATTTTTTTCAAAATTTAATTAAATTTATATTTTATTAATATTTTTTTTTGTTTGTTAATTTGTGCGGAACCTGTTGGCAATGCGATTAACCTGTGGCTTGAGAAACCATGACTCAGGGGCATATAAGACATCAAAATCACCCGGGGATCGCACCCGGCCTGAGCCATACCAACCCTTAACATGGCTAGATTTTTTGTCACCCAGGTTTCGAACCGGTGACTTACATCACAAAGTGCCTTAACAACACACTCTGTCACTGACTGTCCTACACCTCGGAGACTTATTAAAGTAATTATTAAAGTGAATGCCTTCTTATAATTAATTGAGTTTAATTTAAGGAAATGCCTAAGTTTTTGGCATTAGTGAATTAAATTAAATCTTAGCCATTGATCTTATATATATATATATATATATATATTATTGGTTAAATCAAACACATTTTATGGATCGTGAGTGAAATAGTAAAGTACATAATCTTTTAAATTTAAGTTGGTTAAATCAATTATTGCTTAGAGTTATATTTTAAATTTTGTTATTGTAATATTTTTATAATTAATCAAATTAGTTATAAAAGAGTTTATAGGATTAAATTTTTTATTTATTAAATTGAATGGTATGTTATGGTAAAATTCTTATTAAATAGAAAATATAATTTAAATTTAAATTATATTTTAAATTTAAATTATTGCTTATAGTTATATTTTAAATATTTTTATTGTAATTTTTTTATAATTAATTAAATTAGTTATAAAAGAGTTTATAGGATTAAATTTTTTATTTATTAAATTGAATGGTATGTTATGGTAAAATTCTTATTAAATAGAAAAAATAATTTAAATTTTAATTGAATTTATTTATTTATTAATTTTATAAATTATTCTTAATTAATAAATAAATAATCCCACACCTTACGAAATATTTTATTTTGTAATAAGTAAATCAATTCAATTTTTTTAATAATTTTATTGTGGAAACACCTCATATATATATATATATATATATATATATATATATATATAATCGGTTAAATCAAATACATTTTATGGATAGTGAGTGAATTAATAAAAGACATAAATTTTAGAGTTTGTTTGTTAGTAACATAAAGTTGGGTTATTATTTATTTATTTTTTAAATTTAAGTTAATTAAATCAATTATTGGTTATAGTTAATTATTATATATATATATTTTATTGTAACTATTTTATAATTGTTCAAATTAGTTAAAACTAGTTAGTTATAAAAATGTTTTAAAGATTAATTTTTTTATTTATTAAATTTAATGATATGCTATAGTAAACTTTTTATTAAATAAAACAAATAATTTAAATTGAAATTGAGTTTATTTGTTTATTAATTTTATAAGTTATTATTAATTAATAAATATATAGTTAATATAAATTAAAATGGATTTATAGTGGTTTAATATATTAATATTAAAGTATTAAAAATATTTTTTTTTGTTTGTTAATTTGTGTGGGGATCTGGATCGCATCCAGCCTGAGTCACACCAACCCTTAACATAGTTGGATTTTTTGTCCCTGCAGTTTTGAACCGGTGACTTTAACATCACGGAGTGGCTTAACAACACACTCCGTCACCCACTGTCCTACACCTCGAGGACTTTATATTTTATTAATATTTATTATTATTATTATATTTTTATTTTTTGTTTTTTCTTTAACTAAGCCAATGGATTTCCCTGTACGTGTAACTCTCACCAACTTGCCGGCTCACCTAACCCACATCCCTATGTGGGCTCTCACTAACCCGTAAACCATTTCAGACATGTTAACGGGATTTACTGCATGCCGTGTAGGGTTTTTCATGTGGTATTTCACTGTAGGAAAGCTTACCATGTTTCACAACATATATTTTTACCGCGTGCAACTATGCGGGAATTTCCCATGGGGGGGAGACTTTAGGACTTAAGCATATATTTCACTTGCACCCATATGCCTTGCAGGAATTTCCCATGAAGGAACTTACGTTAGAACATGTTATAGGTTTCTCCATGCACAAGAATCTTCCCTTACCTTAGGATTAAATTTTATTATTTTATTATTATTTTGGCTCATGCAAGTGTTTCAGGTTTAGGACCTGTTACAAAGATTTACTGCAAACGTATTATTTTAATTCATTTTATTTTTCGGACTATTACATGGACATATTTATTTATTAATTTATTTTTACTCTAGATTTCACACAAAAATATCTACATGGGCCCAAGGTTCTATTCCTACCCTAACCACACACACAAACAATAAAGGGGGAGAATCAATGTAAAATCTATTCACCTCCCACAATGCATCTAAGATCATTATTTAGGCCTATCCAATCAACAGTTTAGATTTAACCTCGCGAGCAGATGAACCACTGTTGAGCGTCAACTTCAGAAAACCATGACTCATGATTCAGGAAGCCAAATCAGTCAAGATAAGGCCAATTGGAAATATATCAAAGAGGAAACACAATAGAAGAGGAATTCAAGCCATATCAGCAACAAAGATGCCACGAAAATCTCAGATAAAAGAGGGCCACGAATTTGATGGGGGTGAACTATACATTCTTCAACGGGCCATAAATCATGATCCAGAAGACCAAATCAAGCATGATAGTGATCGTTGGAAATATGGAGAAGTGCAGAAGATGTTGGTAACATCACTTTTTATATAATGACTATTGAAACAACTAGAAAATTTGAGGAAAGACATGATGCAACTGAGAAGAATAGAGAATATTTTCAATAACTATGACTCATACAATGAGAATTTCACAATTTTAAGAGTCTTGCTATGTTTTTTTTTTCTACAATTTTCATATATTTATTTGCATAATGTAGGGGAAACTCAAAATATATGATAACAAAACAAAAGGAGATGAAATGAAAAGTTGTAACAAAAAAAAATGAACAATAACAAAAACCCAAGAGTCTATCTTATTTTATAAAAGAGAAACCGTTGTATGAAATAGGGGGATTTTCCCCATTGTAACATCGATGATACTATTATTCCATGGAATAAAGACAATAGGGAGAAATTGGAAACAATTAATGATGTTTAGTTGCATATGGGACTATTCTACACGTGTAATTGAATTTTATAATTTCTCTAATAATATTTCATACATGAACTCTTTTTGTGTGTATTTTTTGAGTTATTTGATGTTTGTGGTTACTAAATGTATACAGGGATGGTGTCATAGGTCGAATATATAACTATTTATGTTTATATATGTTGCATTATTTCTTTCATATATTTTTTTTTCATAAATGATTTATGCAACCAGTGATATCATCTAATCTTGTATCTATTTGTTAGAATTGCTCCTGTGGGATAGTTTAGAAATAGTTATATTAGATAATTTCCATTTTTTTTAATTAAATTAGATTTAGAAATAGTTAGAATTATTTGGGGAATATTTTACTATCTTTCCCTTCTACTTTTAATTTGTAGTGGCAACTAGGCCCACATACTGGTAGTAATTTGTCATCCCAAACAATAGTGATTCTATTTGGGACTCACCATCGGAAATTTTCCCTTACTTGTTTGACAGACAATTTGGACCCGTCAACAGAAATGGCACTAGAAAGAGGGCCAGATGACAAGTTGAGCCTATGGGGTCATTCTTGTTAATTCTTTTTATGTATTCATGGCTCCTACTCGAATACACTTATGGAGATGTATTTCTTGTTTTGTACCTCATAAAACTCATAAAACAATAATTAATCTCTTATCGCAAATTAAATTTTATGGGGAGTGTTACACGCCTATTTGTTACACTTAAGTGAGGGATTGTTTTTCATGATCCCTAGAAATGTTGGGGAGAAATTTATCATATGAAGGTCAAAATACTATGTACACATGTATTATTCTTTTCTATTGAAAAAAGGAAATTAATTTAGTGTGAGAATCCACCTCACATCTATTTTCCTAATCTCAAGGAGAAGTTGAGATTCTCATGGATCTTGAGAGATATTTCCTCGCTAAAATCCTTGAAAGATATTTTCTCCCTACAAATATTGGATATCTCAATTTAGTGGATCTAGTGAGTGATCTTCTACATGGTGGTTAAGCCTCCAAGTCCTATATAATGAGGGCATTCTAAGGTGAAAATGGGGGAGCTTGGGAATATCAAACATTTGATCTTGTGGGGAGGTAGTTCATAGCATAATACCTATAGTATTCTGGCACGAAGGGGATGGAAAAGGGAGAGCTTGGAGGAATTGCTGCAAAATCATCATTGAGGTTGTAAATATTCCGTTTATTTCCAATTTTAATATATAACTTGGCCTATTTCTCTTGATGTCTACATTGTTCATTTCATGAATGTTTATCTTTGTCTTGTTTAATTCCATCATAGATAAATCTACTTTCTTCTAACGATATATAGTAGCATAAGAGAGTTGTATTGTCTCTTGTTGGAGGGTTACTTCCATACTAGGAGCTTGTAGTTCAAGTTAAACAGTTGGAGCATTGAGGATAACCTATAGGAAAGAGGTAAGCCATCTACCTTTTCCTCTTTCTCTCTCTCTCTTCTAATTTCATTAATGAACATATAAATTAGTCTTAAGGGGACGTTAGTGTCCATTTGTTTTCCTTTTGTATTGTATTGAAGGAAATCCGATCCTAGGGGGATTTCACCTATCCGAAGAGGGAATTCACCACAACATAAAAATGACGACCATACTGGGGATGAACTTTGATTTTTTCCTCCGTTTCTATCTCTATTGAACTTTGTTTCTTGCTTGAAATTTCTAGTTCTTTTCTTGTTATTTGAATGATTCTTCCTTTTCTCTCATATTCATTGGGAAGTGTACAAAGTCAATAGCCTGATCTTTCTTGAATATGGGAAAAAATTTGTGCTTTGTCAACAATTTCCAGGACTCAACACTCCCTTATAGTGGCCTGCAAAGTGTTGAAATGTTAATCAAGACTCCATGTCAGTATTTTGGGGAGCATTGATCTCCTAATCAATGCCCCCTATCAGTCTTCTAGGGATAATTGATCTCTTTTCAATGCCTTGTATGCTCTATTCCAAGAGTGTTGATCTCCTTCTTGGGTCAATTTTAAGCCTTTTTTCCTTTGTTTCCTCATATCTTTTGAATCAAATCTTTGCATCGAAGTCTTTTGTGTTTTCTTTTGACTTTGATTGATTGAAGGTTTTTTTTATCACTTTTCTGGCCTATTTTGAATTATCATCTCTTATCAAATTGTGAAAAGTTCATAGTTTCCAAGGTTAACCTCATCCTTTGGCACAATGTTTATTGTCAGAAGTTTGATCTTTGTTATTTGCAAGTTTTAAAACTTTTGTCATTTCCATTCCAAGAATTTCCAAGTTTTTCACTTGTTCATTTTGGAGTGCTTTTCATTAATTTGGAGATTTTATAAGTTGCATCAAGCCTTGTTATTGAGTTTCTTTCTCTATCCTCTTGGGAAAAGTTTTGACCGCTTGAGGGTATTCCTGAACTCTTTGGCCATTTTGTTGTTGAATTTCTTGTTTGTTAGTCTTGAACTCTTTGGCCTTATTGCGACTTTAGATTGATTATTCATCTTTGATTTTGAGGTTTTTAAAAAGTGGTTTCCTTTCTCTTTTTATAAATTTGGTTCTTGTTTGACTTGTGTTTGAATCATTCTTTGACTTGCATTCTTTCAATTCTTTCTTGAGTGAATTTTTTGTTTGGATTTTTGCTTTGTAATCCTTTGCATCAACATTGAAATATTTCATTGAAATTAAGGAAGCAAAAAACATTACATTTGAAATCATTTCATTGCATTTAAAAATAGACAATAATTCTTGCATTATAGTTAGTGGTCGGAGCATTTTTGAGCTTGCATTTTTAAAAAACATTCCCCCTCATGGCTCGGGGGGTGCATGAATTATGTATCCTAAATTTTCCTTGACCCATACACCAAATTTTTCATTCGATGTTACACTTGTTTATTTGACTTAAACCTCTTGCTCCTTTCTATATATAGGCTTCATCCAAACTAAATATTGCATTCCATTCATATTTTCTTTTGAAGTATTTTTGGAGTTATAGTGAATAAATCATAAGTTTCACATCCATTTACCCATTTGAGAAACACAAGAACAATAAAAGGAACAATCGCATAATTTAAAATCAATTAGACGTTTTTCTTTTATAGAGAACCAACAAGTCTAGGATTCTAGGGCCTTGGTTGTAGGGTGGAGAGTAAATTCTCCAAGGCCAATGAAACAAAACTGTAGAACACTAAAGAGTGAAAAAATTCAAATGTCGTATAGGAATAGCTAGAACCCCCTCTAATATAAGGTTTAAACATGAGTTCACGTGCATAAGAGAAGCATAGAATACCCCTCCAAATATTGACCAATCGTGGTGGAAAGAGTGTACATTGAGGGTTTTCTTGAGTGTTGCTATTTCATTTAGTCTCAGTGCTTTGTGAATCTTGAATTTGTTCGAGGTCCTTAGGAATATTATTGGTCCACTTGTTTTCAGTCCTCTGGAAGAGTTTCATACTTTATTATCCTTCCCATACGTTCGGTCTTGATTTTTGACTATACCCCCCCCCGAGTCACAATAGGAATCGATAACCATAGTAACCTTTCCTAGGTATCTAGAAAGGTGATTGTGGAGGGTTTCCCACAATAGCTGGGGAATACATCATATCACTATTTTAGTATCCTTGGAGGGTGACCCCTTTGAGCCGAGGGTTGCTTGTACCGAGAAGGGATGTTACGTGGACGTCGGGGTAACGTTTTCTCATATCTTTGTTGACGACCACATCTCCCATCTCTGGAAGATCCTTCATTTTTTCCTTGTTACAAAGGAGTTGTTTTCTTTCTCTTATATTACAGGGACTTTGGTAGTGTGTGTTTTTTGATTTAGTGACCTTAGGTTGAGTTTTTTTCTATGGAAACATTTCCTGGGACTACCAACCAAGGAACCCATTTTCATGGGGAACCTTATGTTTTTCCTTCTTTTGGAAATGTTGGTCCTCCTTCCATTTCCATATTGAGTTTTCTTGGATTCACTATAGGATTATCGATATGGTTGTTTTCCATTCTGGTGATCCCAAATATATATATATATATATATATAATACCTCATGAAAAAGAGGGTTGACAGAAACTGTAAGGTTGACGTTATTAAACTATAACAATTGAGACTCATAGTGGGGTTAATCTATTTGAGTAAGACAAAAATAAGTTCCTTGGATTGCTGATAGCCCTCATAAAAGAAGGGAATTGACACAAATGCATGAGCCAATGTATAAGCTCATGCATATATTAAGGAAACATATATTCCTATTAACCTAAAAGCATGTATATGCATGGGAACGCAAAAGTATATAACTAATACATTCAAGAATTATAGGCATGGGTAAAATACTTGGTGCACTAGTATGTGTTGTAATGCATATAACAATAAGTGAGAATTTATAAAACACGTATATGGACTTACAATAACCCATGGTAGGTTATAGAATATATCCTATTGATTTTGTTGTTTGGTTGATAATGATATGACGTTAGCAGGAAAAGTAATAGCATGGATAATGTAATACCCCAAGGCCGAGCCCCTGCTAAATTATAAACATGTTTTGTAGGCTGGTGAGACAAGTGATTATAAGTTAGGAGGTTTATGTGATGATTAGGCTAGAGAGCCTAGATGCTAAAGAACAGTGAGCCTATTTTTGTATGTGTAAACACTCATATCATTAATATAATACGTCATTGTGTGTAGACCGACCATGATAAAAGAGAAAGAGGGACTAAGCTCCAATAGGTAGGGAAAGGGAGAGATATGAGACTAGGGAAAAAGAGATAAGATTGAGGACTTAACCCCAAGATAATATTATATTATTAGTTCCTAAAGACTAAGGTGAGGATAGTGTTTTTTATCATAAGTCTCATGGAAGAGGGAATGAATCCCAATTGGAGAGAAATGAGCTCCAGGAGAGCCATGTGTCAATTAGGGTGCATGAAAATATAGGTGGCGGATCTCTCCCCATTCATGTAGGCACTCACACACTGATCAATCCCCTCTAGTGTTGACCTCTGGAACATTCACACACCTCTAGAACCTGCACCATTTTTTAGCTATCTCGTACTTTTCCTGTGAAGCACATTGCACTGTTATTTTCCTGAACCCGTACCATGCCTTAATAATTGGTTGTTGTTGCGAACACAGTTCCTTAGCTGAGCATAGATTTATACCATATTATGTGTCCTTAACCATTTGCAGTTGTTGCCTTCACTTGAGCCTATTGTTGGTTGACTAGGATTGGGAGTGAAGAGGCGGGTTGTCAAGCCCATGGACTGAAGAAGTAGGTTGTTAAACATGTAAGCAACACTCTCTAAGTGAGAGAGGTTGTTGGGGAAGTGATTTTTCTAGAGGGAGCTCAACGACAAATATAGTGCTCTAAGAATTCATGTCTGACCTATTGTTGAAGCCCTAGAAGGGAAGTGGGGAAGCCGAAGGACTGTTGAATAGAGAAGGGGCACACTTCTTGGGGTTGGATAGGCATGTGGGGAATGAGAGGTTGTAGGATGTTAATGTGATTTGGCTCCTAGAATGGAATCCTTCATGTTGACTATGCAACTTCCAGTTGTCTTATCCTAGCCTAGGAATCCCTTTACATGGGTGGAGTTTAGTCCCAGCTCGGGGGTGACCTAGTGCTAAAAGTGATGAGTAGTGTGGTATAAGGATGGGAGGTTCATGGAAGTTTTGCACACAGTTGGTGGTCTTCTATAAAAATATAAGTACCATTTATGTGTTCAATTGCATGTTTTGTATTTGTACATGTTTTATATTTATTAGTGTAGCATGTTTATGTTGTACGCATAGGATTTACTATTATTTCCACATTAATATATGTATTAGAAGAATGTAATTATCTGTTATGTTTTACTGGTATGATGTTCTGCATGAGTCTCTGAGTGGTATAACCCAGTAGTATAAGGATGGGGTGTACTACCAAATATGTATCATAACTTAGCAAGAATGTAACTATGAGGTAGCATGGTCTGGCCTAGGTGGTTGGGAGTATGTTACAATATGGTATAAGAGCTCCAGTTTTCAACATTGATCCTCGATGGGTCATGTAAGTGAAAATTAAAGAAAAAGTTTCAGAGGGAATTGTTTTCGAATAAACAAAATTAGAATTTTAGAATGTCCATGAGTGCTAAGAGGGTGCTGAGAGAACACCTTAACTATGTTTGAAAGCTTAGAAGGTGTAGTGGTTCAATAAATCTAGGAGAGAAAATAAACCACATTAAACATGGTTTTGGGGCCAAAAAGTTTATATTTGGCCCATCAGATATTTTCGGGAGAAGGCAGATCCTTCATAGATGTCATATCTGAGAAAGGAGCACCACAGTCAAGCTTCAGATCCTTCAGAATTCATTACTTTAGAAATTTTTATGTCTTTGATAGAAGGGAGGAAAATTCCCCGAATCTTCGAAGTCCCAGAGTGTATCTACACCATAGATCAATTGGGAGAAGGCAAACCATTGGATCCTCGAGTGGTTTGATAGTTCATCACTTCAAGGAATTTTTTTTTGGTTGCATGGATGGAAGAGTACCCTGAAGTCTCCAACTAATTTGGATTGTTCCTTAATCAGAGACACATGTTTTCATATTATCCTATTCAAAATTTTAGCATCTGGTAGTTTGGAGGTGGGTTGATGGTCAGCAGAAAAATCCTTTGAAGCTCGAAGCTCCCAATTCCCAGAGTGAATCTCAACCATAGATCATCCAGGAGAAGGCAAAACATTGGATTCCCCAATTGGTTCGGTGGTTCAACATTTGGGGAAATCCTCTTAAGATTACACAGATTAGAGTTTCTCTGAAGTCCCATAGTTTGGAACCAATATGAACTGTCCATTATCAGAGATACATGTTAGCATATCAATCGGTTCGAGATTTCAGCATTCGATAGTTCAACAGCTAGAAAGTGTGCTAGTGTGAGATCTTCCAAAGCCCGAAGTGTTGAAATCCTGGAGTGTCAGAGTGGCATGGACCTGATCAAGGTTTTGAAAGTTTGACGATCAAAATTTTTAAAGTGTGTAGATGAGAAGGTTTTTGAATTCCCTCAAAATTTTTAAAGTGTGTAGATGAGAAGGTTTTTGAATTCCCAGAGCCCCAAAGTTCCAAAACTCCGAAGAACATTGTTCGGGAGTTCTAAATATCGTCGTTCGGGTGTTTTGATGTGTTATGGTGTGGGACTCTTTGAAGTCTTGGAACTTCAGCATGATATGACGTGATGAAGTCACCTAGGGTGATGTGGACCTACTTGAAAAATTTGATGTTTAGGAGATGTGTTTTGTGGTACTGAGAAGAAATATCTGAAGTCCTGGAGCCCGAAGGCCGGAAGCTCTGGGAAGCAATTGTTCATCAGTTTGGCATTCCAAAGTTAACAAGTTTATGGATGTAAAAACTTTTGAATCCCAAGGTACCGAAGTTCTGAAGCGCTAATGTGACATTTCATTATGATGTCACCTAGGGTAACATGGACCTACTCTAATCATGCCACGTGTCACTTTAGTTTGTACCTTTGACAATCCTTATGTACTAGTTGTGACCTGACCTATGTCACTTGTCAATGGGGCCATGCGTCACCACCATAATGATGACAACAGAATTATGTTGACCCGAGAAGCTTTATAAATTCAATGTTCAAAGGAAATATTGGAAGGAGTTGTGAAATCCTCTGAAGCCAGAAGTGTTGAAGCTCTGAAGCATGAAGCTTCAGAGAACTTCATTGGTTCAGCATTTGATGTTTGACGTTCAATGTTCAGTGTTCGACATTCAACATTCGTGGAAAATGAAGTGTGATGGAGGAGAAACCCTCGAATCCCAAAGTCTCGAAGCTCCATATAAGTGCACATCAACTAAGCGCTTGGTCATAGCCTTAGTCCTATGCGACTTAAGTTGAAATAAAAGGGGAATAGTTCCCGAATTAATGTTTTCAAAGATATAAGGGGGATAGAAGAAGGAATACAAGGGGTTATGAGTTGTACATACCTACACCTACAGATGTAAGGAAGACATGTACACTTGAAGAGAGGATCTAGCATGAGTCCAAGAGCCAATTCGTCCCTGAAGAAGAAGAACAATTGTACAAAGATTACCTTCCATAAAGGACAATTTTTCAAATATCCATAACTTCCTGCTCAAGACTCATAATTGAGAAAGGGAGTAGTCATTGGAAATATATTGGACAGTAGAACATAATTTTTCACCCATAAATTGAGTTGAACAAATAATTTCTCCTTAAATTAGAATAAATAAGTATGATGTATTATTGAACTAGGATGGCTCATAATTTCATTAAATTTACAAGACAATTATCCTGACAAAGTTCTATTGGCTGGACATTTTGCATAATTAACAACAACTAGATCAGATCAGATTTAACACAGAGTGTAGAGATATGGATGATACACAGGGGGCTTACAACCAGGAAGATGATATCATAGGAATGGGTTTCCATTTGGGTATGTAAGGAACAAACTCCAATGGACATCGAGAAGGAAAGGATGATAACATGAATATGGTAGATACCATTAGAAATTTGGATAACATGAATATGGTAGATACCATTAGAAATTTGTAGAAAGATGTCCAAATTCATAAATATGATAGTGAAAGGATTATGAAATCAAAGGAGCAGCAGGAGGACCTCAACATGAATTTATTGCAGAGCATGGACATAATTGAAAATAAATCAGATAAGGAGAATGGCTCAAGCAAATTAGGAATTCATAGGTCTCCTAAGGAGAAAGGAATATCAAGGAGTGTTACAAGAAATCACCATCACTCCCAAAGGAATTCCCATAGGAGAGAACACAAAAAATCAAGTCCATCCCCTATCAGGATGCATCATAAGAGTGTTGGACAACTGAGAGGGGGG
>CBVK0102223083.1:0-26734 GCA_900067695.1 Picea abies
TTGATCTCACACTGTGCATACTGTGATTTTTCTTTCTCCCAGTTCAACTCATTTTTCCAGTGAGAACAACCAACCTAACTCAGTCACAACATTTTTCTTTTATACAAATGCATCAATTTCGTTACACCTCACATCTCTAAGAGACACTGCCAAGCAACCAAATTGCCAATCGCCCAGGAACTATGATTCAATTATGCTAACTGAATCGTAACTGATCAATAATCCGTGAAGTGCAATAGTAACCCTTCAATCAGATTGCCGAGATAATCAATGCTATTGGATTAAACATGCAGAGACTTGCTGATTTATCAAATATGTTCCTCGTGAACTTTACCTGCATGAACTAACACTGTGCCTGTTTCTCCCCACATGCCCACTCACTGTGACCATATGCCAAACAAAAGTCGTTTCACGATTTCACATTTTGGGTGATCAACCGTGAGTCACCTTGATTTTCCCAACTCGTGAAACTTCTAAGTGGAGCCTAGCAACACTAGCTCCTTCCCTTCTCTTCCGCTAATGTGACCACTGGCTATGACCACAACCCTATTAAAAAAAAAAACATTTTTTGATTTCGCATCTTCGATGTGGAGCGTAGCGATGTGTTAGCTAAAAAAAAACATTTCGCGATTTCGTATCTCCGATGTGGAGCCTAGTGACGTGCTAGCTCCTCCCTTAATCCAACGATGATGTGACCTTGGCTATGATCACGGGCCAAACATTCGAGCATTTTGCGACTTCATGACTCACAATGTCAGAGGTTAGAGCACCTCCCTTCTTCCGATTCCCGATCTCCCGACTTCAATCACCTCAAATCAATGGTCTGATATTTCCTGTGACTCAACAGTCGTGATTACCTTCTACATTTCGAGATTTTGTGAGTTCCTGTCCGACGTGGTCCTTGCTGACGTGGTATACAACCATCCTTGCTGACATGGATCTCCTCTCATGGCACATGTTCTTCTCCTGGATCTGAGGGTCCAGATTAGTCCTTGATCCAATGGTCAAGATCTCCTCTTCGCGAACTCTGATTTCATATCAGATCAATGGTCCAGATCCTCAGTGATCTGACGGTCCAAATCTTATCGCGATTTCGCGTTTCGCGATTTCAAAGGTTAGAGCACCTCCTTCCTTTGACTCTTCAGTCAGCGAAATGATCATCTCTTGCCACATGTCCTCTGGATTCAACAACTTAGATCTCATCGCGATTTCATGTTTCACGGAATTGGAGGATGGCTCTCGCCCATTATCCTCTTCGTAGTTATAATGGATCCGACGGTTGTTGGTCCTCGTCGCTCAGATCCAACATATCAGATATGTACTGCTCTTCTGCCCTTCCTCTAGTCACTGGGTGCCAATGTAACGGTCATCGGGTAGTCGAGATTGATGATCCAACGACCATTGTCGTTCTTCCTCCTAAGCTTTCTGATCTCTCTTACTTAGAAGATTCTCTAAGTGTTCAAATGTCTCGACCTTTGCTCCTCCTGCGAGTCTTTTTCTTGGACCTCGGCTGCACTTCTGGAAAGCGCAAAGCGCTATCTCTTTTGAGTTGTGATCTTTGCTTATTTTTTGCTTCTTCACCTGAGCTTATGCTTTCCTTGCTTTCCATCATTGTCGCTTTTCTTATTGTTTCTTTTCTTGCTGTAAGCATAGCATCGATTCTGTTGTTCTTGCGATCAATCTTCTGAATGTCATCACTGTTGTTCTTGCCATCAATGACAAGCACATTCTTTTCCTGAAATATATGCCAACAAACACTAGTTGACGAACAATAGATAGTCAAAGCTCCAATCGAAAAAATACTAGTCGAACCTCTAGTTGACAAATATCTTAGTCGAAACTTTAGTCGACTATCATGTTTGGTCGAACCTATATCAACCACACTAAATGAATCAATGGCAAGAGATAGGAACATTGTACGTCTGTACAATGGATGATACACATTTGTATGAAGTACTCAAGCATATGTTCATATTATTCCATGACCATGCATCAATCCAACCACAGTCTATTTGGGTAGTTGACACTGGTCAAAGGTTATGTATTTCACATACTCGCTGCAAGGATATGAAAGCATAAGTGTCATTCCTTCAATTTTTATGATGAGGATGACAATAGGGCACATATTTCTATTTTGTTTGATTAGAGGTGTAGGCTCAATTTTTTGTTCTCTTACAAAAGTAGAACAACCCTACATATTAACAACAATGCCATCTGTAAGAACATTCTCAAATTTTGGTTTCTTAGGGACAACCAACTTTTCAATACAATCAACAATAGGTTACTCTTCTGGAAAACCGGTTTGAAATCCACATGCAACAAATACAAATTACCTGGTTGTAACAAGGCCAGATGTAGGCAGGGAGGAAACAACAACATCATAGCCAAGACATGTTCTTGGCGACTTCATATCAGGGGTAATAAGAAAAACAATACCCTGTCCATTCTTCCCAAGTTCTCCTCCAATATATTCCATCTTGCTCAATAGTTGGGACCCAATACTCATGGAGTGTTTTTCAAAGATGGGAGAAACAACACAATCATTAGTATTCTTACAAACAACTAGAATACAATTAATATTATCAAAGGTGGAAGAAGTAATAGGTGAGCTTGACATCTCAACAACAACATTCTTCTTCTCAACAGTTTGTAGTCGACGAACCTTTTCTTCAAGTTTTTGTTTGCAGTCCCACAAGCCCTAAATAATCTCATCCTTCTTAGTTAACCGCAACAAAAAGACATCATAATCTTCTTTCAAGGCTTGATATTCATCAAACATGTGATTGTTATCTTCTTGAAGAGGAACAACTTCTTCATGAAGTTCATCAACAAAGGCTTGTAAATGGGCAACTTCATTTACTAGCTGGGTATTGGATTCTTCCAGTTTGCAAAATTTTGTCTTCAATTCATAATTTCCTGTATGAGAAAGAGATTTCACTTGCTTCTCTAGTTCATTGAAAATATCTTATTTATTTCCAAATTCATCTACAAGATCCTTGAAAATAGTCTCTATTGTTTTTACTAGGGTAGAAAATTTCCTAGATTTCTTATCAAGCCGCATCAAAAGACCAGTCTGAAAGAGGGCAACCTCATTCTCCATCTAGGTATGAGTTGTTTCCAATTCATTCTGCAATCATACGTTCCCTTCATTCTTCAATCATACGTTCTCTGTTTGCAATTGTGCAACGACAATATGAAATCCAGTTACTTCTGTATGAAGCCGATTATGATATTTTTTCAAGGCAATGGCCTTTTTCTCACTGATCTTCTGTAATTTCTGAAGAGACAATACTTCATATTGATCAAACATACCCATCGTTGATATAACCAAGGCACACAAATTGTAAACGATGGTTCGAAAAGGAAATGGGTTGACCACAAAGGGAAATTCAATCATAAGGAGAAAGTCTATCTTCACTAGTTGACTTATACCAAGTCGATCTTCTGGTATTCGACCCCCAATAAATAATTGAACCAACAAATTGAGCAATGCCAATACGGTATCATCAATTCTGATTCAGTAAATTCCAATACACTTATGAACAAACAAAATTAAGGTAAGAGCCATGCAGGAGCTAGAGAATCTGTAGCACCACAAGAGAAATTCTTGCCGACCACGCTAAGACAGATTTTAATTGAACCACCAGTTGACGAATCTTGCTCTAGTCGATAACAAGAGGTGGGTCGGGTGTATTTATAGTCGGTGCCAAGTGTAGTCTACAAATTCATGCTTATTCAACTGTTAATCAAGTAGGGAAAGAACATGGTTGATTTCAGTCGAATCAGGCCTTAGTCAACCGAAAAACAACCCCCAAACCAATGACGTAGAGAAGAAATAACAAGGGTGATATACTGTCCAATCGAGACACAATCTAGCATGAGGGGAAAACTCAGTTGGTTCTCAATTTTGTCGACGAGGAAGCAAAAACTCACGATGAAGGAAAGAAACTGCTAGACAACAAGCGTTTGGGAGAATCACAACCCACAAACAAGAAACACATTCAGTCGAGCCACTAGTCGACCACATATTCAGTTGGCTATCTAGAAAATAGCTATGATAGATGGTCCAATCATGGGGTTTCACCATCATGATGAAGAAGAAGAAGTAGAAGTAGAAGTAGTTGTAGTTAGAGAGAAACAATCTATACTTAAATTCACATCAGATCGGGCATGATGAAATTGAAGAGAAACAATCTATACTCAAATTTACATCAGATCGGACATAATTTATATAACCTAAAAAATTTAAATAGGTCGACAACCATTCCATGAGACAAATTATGCAAAGCAAAGAAAACAACTAGGGAACATGATGGTCGACGACTTGACATGCCAGATCGTTGTAATTCACCATACTTTTTAAGCCCATAAACAAACTAATCTCAATTAAAACCCCTAACCCCTAGTGTCTAATAGAACTCAATCACATTTTGTAAAACCTTGGATAATGAATCCAACAACTCTAATACCATGTTACAACTCTAATACCATGTTAGGGTAGGTAAATAAGAGGATCCAAAAGCAGTGGTGGTGTGTAAAGACACCGTTGCATTAACATTAGGGGAATTTTAAGATAAAAAATGGACCTCTTAAAAGATATATTAAAAAACTATGAACTAGTAATTATATGGTGGATAGATGTTTGACAACTCACCTATTACACTACATTCTATGTACAAGTTAAATAACTATGGTTGAGTTACATTTAAAGATTGATTAGAAATAAAAGCAATACAAAATAATTTATTAATGTGATTGAGAATAACTTTAAACTTTCCAAAAAAACATTGTACTTCAACATGTATTTCTATTCCTTGAACTTAGAAACCAATTTAAATATTCCTTGAACTTAGAAACCAATTTAAATATTCCTTGAACTTAGAAACCAATTTAAATAATATACTATATCCACGATGAAAAGACATTTAAAAAATGACATGAAAATATGTGGTATCATAATTTTAATTTTGAAAATGAACATAATTTTAATTTTGAAAATAACATAATTTTAATTTTGAAAACAAACATGATTTTAATTTTTATAGTTTTAATTTTAATTTGATTTAATTTTTATAAGTTTAATTTTAAAAAATAACATGATTTAAGTTAATTTATTTTATTATAATTTTAATTTAAAAAATAACATGATTTACTTTAATTTTAATTTAGGTTCTTTAATGCATTCTATATAAATGTTATTATTGAATCTAAAAATGACATATTCATAAGATTGACTTAAGAATACAACACTTCTAAAGGATAACAAACAAAATAACATACACACTACTCAATATGGGGATAGATCTAGACCAATACATTGAATTTAATTTTAATTTTATGGGGATAAATAGATTTAGATAATTAAATTTCAATTTTTATAATTCAACTTGGGTGTCTTGCTTGGGTGCATAGGTAGAATAAATGTTACCCACCACCACAACACATTTTGGAGGTTTTACTTGTGCGCGAGTGGAATAAATCCTAAGAATGAGTTGAATTAGATTGATTTGTTGTTGCAGAAGTTACCACAACCATAGAAAAATGTTTTGGAGGATCCAATTTGAGAGAATTTGTACACAAGTTCACGTTTCAGAGGAGCCAACCCAAGCGTACAGAGATCACGACCCATATTTGACCTACCTTCATGGAATAAATCCAAAATTTCCCCTCTTGCTTCTCTAGTCTTGCAAATTTTCTATTTTCCTCTCCAACCAATCAATTCTTTCTGCTTTTCCCGCTGCAACTTTAATTCCACCTTTCAAGATTGGCTCATTTATGTCAAAAATGGGTTTTATAAATAAGATGACCTTACTGCACAGAGAGCATACTGTATGACCAAGAAAAGAGAGCAAGAGAATTTTCAAAGAAGGGAAGATTTTTTTTCATTCTAGGTATTTATGCACTAAAGCCATCCCTATCTTCGTGTTTCTCTTGGATATTTTCACATGTTTATAGTTACTAACTAGTCTACTTTCCCTGTGTTCAATTTTCTGCAATAGCTTGTACATTTGATGGGAATGATTCCAATTGGTAACTAGTCTACTGAACTAAGCAATCTTTCCCTCGTCATGGAAAATTTTAGGGGTTAAATTCTGCCTATGGGCTAATTTTCCATGCTTTTTTCCCAGAAAAAGGATTTGCCATTCTAAAAATGATTCGTGCAAATTTTATAGGATAATATTATTTTACCTTAAAAATTGCCAAAATTGTATACAAACTATATAAAATCCTTATAAATTTGAATATTTTTACAAAAATATCACCAAGCATTTATAGTTGGCATATAATTTGAATATTTTTACAAAAATATCACCAAGCATTTATAGTTGGCATATTAACTAGTAAGATTCGCCAAGGTTTCTACATTTTAAAATAAATTTCCATCCTTAAAATTATCCCTGGCCCTCGTAAGACTGACTAATATATGACATCGGTTGTTATCTACAAGATGTTTTCATTGTTTCAATATTCCTTGCATCCAAGCTATAAAGAATACCAAGGGATCAAATTGAATAATCCCTATTGAGATAAATGCATAGCACATAAATTTGATGTCTAGCTAAATTTGAAAATTTGGATCTTACGAAATTTTGGCATTACGTAGATTAAAACAAACATGAGGTGTATCTTTCCAAAATGTTGTTCATGAATTTGAAACACAGATTCATAGATACAACTTTCATGTCTGGATAGTAACAAGTTTTTCCCTACATTAACGAGTTGGCCATTGGGGGATTCCAAATGGGGTTCTCTCAAATTGATATATCTCAAGTGTTTCACAACGTTATAGGGTCCCTACCACTCAACAATTCTTTCTATGAAAGTCACTTTGAGATAGAGGAGAAACAAGAGAACCCATCTCTATTTTTGGTCTTGGTGACTTCCAATCACCCATTCTTCATCGATTCATATGAAAGAAGATGAAAGTTTCAAGGAAAATCCATCTGATGGTTTTTCTATGCTTACTCTAGGGGTATTTGCTTCATCCTTGATATACTAGGTCTTCTCCATAGAGGTTTCAATAATAGAAGGAGGGCTTGAGGTTTTTAATAATGAATTTCTAGATTGAACCATGGTTCTATCTCCCACAACATCAACAATAACTAGGGTTTAGGGATTGAATTCCATCCACAGGTAACTACATGACTATCTCTAGGGTAAATTTATTTCAATTTCCATTAAGGATTATCTCTTGGGTTTTGAGGAATAATTTTTTATTATTGTGAGGGGGGATACCACTCACTGTCCTTTTCTTCACAAGGCTACTAGGAGTTAGTTATTGATCCAACCAAATGTACAACCAAATATGCACCTAAAAATTAATAGGAAATAAAATATTAGCATAACAATTCAATCAACAAGATGACAATCTAAAATAGGACATGCACAAGACCATAGCCCTCCAATTGGCGGAGAGGACACTAATAAAATATCAACACATCTATCCCATAGTCCATAGTGTGAATAAACACCTCAATCCCTGGGTCTATAATGTGAAAAAGGACTACAATTCAAAAGTCCAGCTTTTATCAACTCTATAAGTGATGCTCCCACATACAACTAGGAACATGGAATGATACCTCTAGCCTACAACCTACAGTAATTCCCTACCTCATCTACCTACCAATTAGAAACTATAGATATTAAACAAACTATCATAAAATTCCACAACAATCCACAATGATTCTTTCACTTCCTAAGGATTTCTAAAAGGAATATGGTTTGGTAAAAGATATAAAATCCCAAGACAACTATCTCTATTCATCAAACATAAAAAATAATCATCCTCACCATAAGTGGAAAATATTGTAGGGAATGTTATTTCCAAAAATGGGGTGCTACATGATCTATCTAGTCCTCATTGAAAAAAAAAATATCAAATATTTCCATGAAAAAACCTCTTCCATTCCTTCTATTACTCTGAATGAAATTTCTATTTCTCGGTTGAACACCATTCAACATTTTTCCCTGTATATAAATTTCCATCATTATTCTTCAATGTCCCTCATAACATCCATGATTTTACTAAGAACCCAGGATAAGGTTAAGGTCAAACCCAATGATCCATGGTAGGTCAAATAATTTTTTTCTTTCTCTTGTAAGTTGGTTTCAATGAGAGAGTTTAAAAATTGAAAGCATTGGTCCATACATATTTGTCAAATATAATGAAAGGTCTCATAAATTATCCTTTACTTGCATTGTAATCAAGAACCTATTGCGAAATACATATATGATTATGATCATAGTTGGGTTATACCAAACTAATATGGCACTACTTTTTTCCTATTGCATCTATGTAGAGACCTTGGGCTCGAGATGAAATATCTCTTGTAATTTTTTTCCATCACATTTCTAGGTTTTGTTTCTTGAATGAATACAATGTATCAATATTTTATAGTCTCAAATTCCCTCTAAAGTCCTTTTTTTCTGGACTTTGAACCCATATATATGATATTCCATTAGAGGAATGTGATTTGAAACCACAGGGAAACAACTCCATTTAATAAGAGTATCTTTGGACTAAGGGACTCTAAGTATCACTGAACTCTAATAAATACCTATTTCTCAAATAATCATTTTTATTTTATGATTTTCAATTATTATACCAACCTAAGCTTCATCTTCTATTCTATGTTTTTTTTCCTGTGCCTAGTCTTTTCTTCTCCAAATTCCACCCTAGCCCTAGTTTGGGTGATTCTAGGGCTAGGGAGATCTCACTTGTGAAAGGATTTGGGAGAATGTTTTTGGAGTCCTCATCATATTCAAATGAATCTAATGAGGATAGGGGAATTCCACATAGAGATGGTTTCTTGAGGGTTTAATATAGGAGGATATTTGACCATATGAGGATTAGATCTTTCCTTAAACTTAGGGATATTTTGAGTTTCAGGCCCACATTTTTTATTAAAATAAAATGTATCCATAGGATAACCTACATTAGAATGATAATAATTCTTAGGGTGATCAATTTTCTTGAGTTGAGGGTCTTGATCTAATAATTAAATTTATTTGAGTTAAAAAATAGGGATTTATTACCTTGCTTAAAGTCCCTACATGATGACCTTCCACATATTGAATCCACTAAGATATTCTAGATACATGTGCATGCCTTTTGGCCTGAAAAATAGGCCCTTGGGCCTGCTATGGATGCCCAAGGGCCTTCTATGCATGCCTTTTGGCATGCACAACAAACCCGTGGATCCGATGTGAAATGGTATATGGTTGTTGACAATGGTTTGGTTATTGATGTGGCTTGCCTCCATCTTTGCTTGAGTTTGAATTTTGGGTACTTGAAAATAAAATAAGTTCATTACTGGTTGATAAGAAAAGTGTTGTGTGCATAAGTGGAACACCCTAGACCTAATGTAAACCTTGTTTTATTCCCTAACATATTCCTTGGTGCCTACAATTATACCTAAGTATTGCATGAGAAAAATGGCAAAGGCCAAGACCACGGGTATCAACCATTTCAAAGGTTTATATATGTGATATATATGCACAATGGGATTAACTATATTCAAGTTTTAAACCATGCAAACCATATGCATTGTATGCACACTTTGAAAATGGAAAATACATTGGTCATAACCTTGATTCCAACCTTGATTGCCTCGTGATATGTTATGGAAAATACTTCGTAATGGTGGTCCCATATGGGCATGATGTATACAACTTTTAACTCTACTTTAATTGGTAGGTGCATATGTTGGATAGCATGTGATCTCCACCCTCCATTGTGATCCAATGGTGGTGGTTTTATTGCGGGACTTTCTTTGCACTTACCCTAGTTTTAACTTGGCATTTTCATGTTGAACTTTTCATCTCATTGCTATGGTTGAGTTTGACCTCTTCTAGTCTATGGAGGTGAGGCTAAGGATTTTATCCATACTTTTACCCCATTTGTGTTTGGATGGAAGAGTTCGTAGTTTGATTTTTCTATCAAAGGTTTGGGAGCTTTGAGTGTTCATTCAATATTGGCTATTGCTTGCTAGTTTGTTGGGTTTTTTTCCCTTGTGAGAGAGGTTGAGATCGGTGTAATAACGAGATATTGCACTTTGTTTTTGGGTCAACGTTGGAGGAAACATTTAGTGGATTCGAGATCACGGTGTCTAACTAACTGGATGCCAAAGATGAAAATGAAATCTACCACCTGGTCATGATGATGAGAAGGTAATCCTAGCTCATGGAAGCATCCTATCTCATGGAAGCATCCATTAGTATTCTTAATTTCATGTGTTGCATGCTTGAGTGATAAATAGAATTTGGTGTTTCTATGCATGCTTCCTATCCAACAATTCAAAGCTTGTCTACCTTTATTGGTTTCCACCCATTGCTTGTATTTTACATTAGCCTTCGTTTGAATATCTATTGAAATATAGACCATGTAGAGGCCAAGCATGCACTTGAACTCTTGCATTTCATTTGGGTTTAAGCAATCTTGATGTTCATGTTGACCCAACCCTTGTATCCTTTTCAAGATGGTTTATGTTAATATAAAACCCAATATTTGGTGACCCATTCTCTTGCTATTATTTCATGCTTTGACTCCAGTCACACTCTTAGTTTTGGCCTGTTGTGAACCATGGTAAATTAAATCCATGAGGCTCTCACATTTCTAATTCTCCTCTACATAATTCAACCTAGTCTTGGCCTAGACCTATTGGTAGCACTTAGATAGTGGTTTGTTGTTGTGGACTTTGCTATTCAAATAAGGTTGTACCCAATGTATCTTATGTTATTGGGATTATTTTTTGCATAGCTTGTAATCTTGCATCAAATCAAATTTTTCCCTTGATGGAAGGAGTGCAAGCCACAACAAGACCATGGTAGTGATTTATGCATATGATTGATGGTAGTTTTAAGTTGAAGAGTTTAAAGTTGTTGATAATAGATATTTGTTTGCTTTGACTACTGGTTCATTTGGTGAATTCAGTCTTGTCTCTGGTCACCTTGTGTAGATGCTTTGTGTTGGTAGCTGAAAATTAATTTGATTTGAACAAGTGAAATGGTTTATCCTTCTTAGTGTAGATAGTGTGCTACAATCCCATGCATGGAGAATATATGAGGGTTTTGTTGGTTTATACACACCACTATTAACACATGCATGTGTTTTGTTTGGTTATATGTATACAAAGTTTGCATAGTTTTTGTTGGTGGTATCTTGTTTCCACATGAGTTTTGTGTTGAAATAAGGAAATGATCTTTTCTTATTGGATGTTCTGGGTTGTACTTGCTCAAATTATCTTCTAATTTTTTTCTTCGAGTGTATCGTTTTGTGTTATATATGCATGCTTAAAGGGTTTTATGTGCAAATTTGTTGAATATGATGAATGCATGAGCTTGTCAAGGGTTGTTTATTGAGTTGAGTTGTAACTCTCTTATAATACTCATAGCTCGAATTTGAAATACCATACACATCACTAGAAAGCAAAGGAAGTTTTGGGTTAGTTTATCATTGTCTATGATTTCAACATAGTTATTTATGTTGTGTTTGTTTGGTTTTTGCATATGTAGAGAGATAGATGATAAATGTGTTATATACACAAATGCAATGACTATTGTTGTGAGGTATGGAGCCAAGTGTGATGAGTTTGATATTATTGAAGCCTAGTGTGAGATATTATGATTATGGAGGCTAGATGATGTTTAATGATAGATGGATTTTGATAGAGTACCATGTTTGGGCTACTTGCCAACAGGTCCACAATTGAAGAGAGTGACCTCATAGTCTAGACATTGTATATGTACCCATGCACCAAGTTTGATGGTGATGATACCGTGAATGGGATTGCTAGTTCCATGTTCATATAGATCATATAATATGTTTCTATCTTCCCTTACTACATCATCCTTGAATATTTTATATAAGATCTAGGCCCATATCCTATCAATTTAGCTATTTATTCATTATAGAATTCCATGGGAAGGAATGGAAGCCTAACCCAAACTAGAGTCATTTCCAAAATCCCCATCTTGTTGGAAATATTGTTTTCATTGATGTCAAAGACAGGTGGAGACTATATATGTCCAAGACAAATATTGCAAGATGGATATTGTTGGAAATATTGTTTTTGGATTTTTTATCAAGAGGAGTTTTCTTGGAGTTTTAAGGGTGCATTATGAAGGACTAAGGTTTATGATTATGCAAAATGTGTTGTTTTGAGGTTGTGATGGTGCAATATGAAATTATATTCTGGGAATGATGCTATGAGGTTTGCTAGGGCATGAAGGCTAAATTTGACTAGGGTTTGAAGCTATGTCTGGGGTATGAAGTAAGGAGAGGCTTTGGAGCATGAAATTTAAGAGTATGAGGTGCTATGAAATGCATGAAGTATGAAGCATGCAAGTGAATTCAAAAGTACTATGTGTATGAATATATTATATTTCTACCTATATAGTTCTTACTGAGTTGGTGCTCAACTGAAGAGATTGGTGTCTCTAGTAGGTTGGTGCCTACCCAATATCTTGTTGAGTTGGTGCTCAAATGAAGACATTGGTGTCTCTAGTAGGTTGGAACCTACACAATATATTGTTGATTTGGTGCTCAACTAAAGGTATTGGTGTCTCTATTATGTTGGTTCCTACAAGATTTTATAAAGATAAATGTTTGTGGTTTTCTCCCACAAGGGTTTCCAAATTAAACTTTGTGTACTGTGATTTGAGTTTACTTGAATTTACTATATTAAAGTTAATGAAAAACTTATGAATTCTTATTTAAAGTAAAAATTATCTTATACTGATTCACCCCCCCTCTCAGTGTAAGCATAAGTTCAACAACTAGTATCAAAGCATGTTCCTTTGGAAACAATCTAACCGCTAGAAGGAAAATATCGAGAGAACACATGGATAGTCAAGAAAAATTCCTCTTCATGGCCATGGATACAAATTATATTGATACAAAAAATGAAGACAATCAAAAAGAAAAATTATATTAAGAAGAATAAGACATTGATGGGGAAGTGAATCTTGAAGAAAACCTTGTTAGTGCCTTAGAAGAAATCGACAGACTCAGTGGAAAGAATAGAAAAACAGAAAGATAAATTGTAGAAATATGAAAAGAAGGATCACGATCTTGATTAAACAGAAAAAACAATTATCATCCCGAAGACTCAACTAGAGGAGGAAAAAAGGATAGAAGAAGAGGTGAGAATCCAACTGAAAGAAAAGGAAGAAAATTGTGAGAAGTTAGAGGGTGAAATTGTTTCCTTAACAAAGGAACTAGAGAAAAAAACTAATCAATTGAGTAGAAGCTTGAAATTTGAAAAGAGTACTACAATCTTAGATAATATTCTCAGTTACCAAAGTTCACCATTCATCAAGACAAGTCTTGTCTATAACGAAAAACGACATACCCTAGAGGGAGAAGAAAGCACTAAAGTCACAAAACCATCAAAAAAGGAAAATGAAGAAAAGCCTAAAAGCTATGCTAATATTCTCAAAGGCTCCATCAACAATAAAAGAAACACCAGGAAAGGAAATGATAATCAATAAAAACCTGATTCTTCTCACAAGAACAATAAGAATGAGTTCAAAAGAGTCGTTCCACCAAGAAGGCCTTTCACAACCCAGTACCAAAATATCTTTCTTGGATATTGTTTTTCTTGCAATAATTTTGGTCATAAAGCACTAGATTGTAGAGCTTATTTTTTCTTGCAATAATTTTGGTCATAAAGCACTAGATTGTAGAGCTTATGAAAAAAGTGATCACATGAGAGATAGAAATAGAGTTTCTTATAAGACCTCAAAGAATAATTATGTGAGCAAAAAAACTAAAAGTTCTCATGGGTTTGTTGATAGAAACTACAATTCATTTGCTCCTCGTGATTACAATACTGAATGTTATAAGTGTATTAACAATGGGAACACATAACGTGAATATAGAATAAACATAATAAAGTATTCTAAACAAAACATGGTGTTGATGAAAAAATGCGCAACTAGATCTTTCCTGCAAAGAATTTCAATGCAACCTATAAAATTTTATTATTAATATTATATAAAGAGTAACTATAGGTGGGATCCCTTTGAAGATAATATAAGATAAGATAAAAAAAATTTGTTTCCTCTTGAAAATGATGTATGCATACAATTACTTCGATAGCAATGGCTTAACTACTAACTCTTGAAATTTCATGCTTATAACAAACATGCGTGATTAGTTTAAAAAAAAATGAATGTTACAAATAGTGTGTGATTCTTATACATCATTTATTTACATCACATCAAGTATATCATTGTCATTTCAAAGAGAAGGGTCCTTGCACATGTGCTAAGCTTATTATAGTTACAAAACTCTAAACCCTCTACTACAATGTTAAGTGTAATGATATGCCAAAAGTGTTGAGGTTGCTTATGGTTACATACATATTTTTTCGAGCATATAGTCTCATGTCAACATATAATATAGTGGGTATTATTGCACATAACACTGGATGGAGTTGACATGTTATAACAATGGTTATAATCTAGGAGGCATTTGTTAAAAAAGGCTCGACCATGTGCTAGCTTATTGAATATGGTATAAACTTAGAACTATGACAATTTCAATGCGCATATGTTATGGTACATAATGGGATTCAGGAAACCGATTTGGCATTACTTGGATTTTATTGTTTAACGTATCATTGGATGTTAGTTATGGTTGAAAAGTTGGCAGAGTTTTTGGAGGCGACGTGAATTAATGAGATTTAATGCATGTTCTGCGGGGTTTTCTCCCGAGGCTTACCACCTTTCTTTCTTATTAGTTTTGTTGAAACACTTTGCAGCTAACAATAGAGGGTTTTGAACTCAAAGTCTATATTGGTAGTTGAGTAAATTATCTTCGCAACACTTCCACGGTTATTTAAACATCTTGGAACATGTCTGAACGTTTGGCCCATTCTACATCAAAAGGTATGTTTTGCTTGATAGTTTATGATGTTGGCTCTATTTTGGTTGCATTCAATGTGTTTGTAAGACTTGAAATGGTTCTTTATGAGTGAATAAATTAGCTCTTGGGTGTTTCAAGCTCAGCTTGTGTATATCAGTTGGTCCTTTTGAAATTGAATAATGGTTGCATTTTGGGTTTCGGTTTGTCAATACATATCTCAACGATTATTTTTATGGGTTTATAAAGATTTTGAAAAAATATATTATGAACCATGTGTGAATTATATCTTGTAACTATTCGAATTATGGGTTCTAACTTACAGTTTTAGATATGTCCTTTTGGTTGTTAGGTTATTGACCGATCTCGTATGACAGACTCAGCTTGGTTTGATAGCTTCAATGGAGAATTTCTCTAGATTTAACACTTATAAACCCTCATTGTAGCTTTGAAATGATTTTAGTTATGGGTGAAGGGTTCGATGTTTAATTCTGGCTGAAGTTTTTAATAGGGGCTATGGATTTGATAAAACTACCCTCTGATTTGACCCTTGCCAAGCTACCAGTCTAAGCTCGAATTAATTGTTATGCAACAATTGATGTTATTCTTGTGGATGGTTTCTCTATCTGATTAAAGTTGCATGAACTGGTCAAAAACCTCGTATTGATTGGTTGGAACGAAAGATATATGTGATAATTGTAAAATATATAATAGAGCTTTAACAAAGGAATGAGAAAGGATTTTGGAATTTGATTTAAATTCTGTGGAAATTTGATGCAGAAGTGAAACATGGAACATGGGTTTCTCATTATGATTTACTCTTTGTGTTTATGTTGGTTGTCATCAAACTTTAAATATTATGTTTTCTTTCTCCTGGTCACTACATAAAATTATTAGAGAACTGTTCTGGGTCATGAAGCTTTGATAAAAGAATTGGAATACAAGTTTGGCAATGAACATGTTTGATTGGTTGAAATGTGTTAACAAACATAATGAATAGAGAATTTCATTTCATTCCCTATCATAATATCATTTTTGTTCATTATAATCCTATCTTTTTCCCATTCCATTATATTTCCATTCTGTCATTACTTGTTAATTATGAATGAATAAGACCTATTATATAAGAATCATATTAAAACTAAGAAAGTAATGGATAGGATTCAAATGCAATACAATAATTTCATTTCAATAAAAATGTTGCAATAGTGAATTGATATGATGACAAAAGGAGAATAATTGGCGATGACCGTGTGTGTAATTTCACATGGATGATTGATACTATATGATTGGATTGCATAAACTGATTATGGAAAAGAACAATATTCGTCTCTTTTCCTTTCATAAATGTCATTTTCCATTAATTATAAGCCCTCCATATCCCATATACCATTTATTTTCCCTGTTCAAAGTGGTCGTCAATTATGAAATAAATGATAACATAACTAATGGATGAATTGTTGCATGCTTGATTGTTAGCTAGTCAAAGCCAATCTCTTAAATTATTTTCTTATGCAAAGCAATTTGATATATTATTTTACATATGATTTATATTATAATCTAAGCCTTACTATTAGGAAAATGAGTTTCTTCAGTAGGGGAAGTCATGACAGAGGCATAAATAGAGGTAGAGATCGAAATAATTTTTGGAGTAATAAAAGACCAAGGATCTAAATACGCTTTGATGTTGATTCTGAAGAACTCAATTAGTTGTTGCAAACCGGTTTCCTCAACCTAGTAGGACAAAGGGCCTTCCATCCACATCTCCAACCTAAGAGACCGCCATATCAACCTCATCCTAACATTTCAAATGTTCATGTCCCAGCTCATGTATCCTTACAGCCAAAAGTCCCTGTCAATGATGGTTGAGATGTTGTTGTCCAACATCCTCCAGTTCATCATGGTGGCTAGCCCACAATGTCATTACCATTACCACCTCCTCCTCCACCTAAGAAACGTGTTCGACATATTGCCTCTATTGCATCCCATGCTCATTCATCTCATGCACGAAAAAGGATCAAGACAAATATTCCTGAGCCAAAGACAAGCAAGGGTAATCAAATCGCCATTAAATCTTAGTCATCCCATGGATCACCCCAGTTAGTAACATCCCATGCCCAGCATGCCAATGACCACTCCCATGCTTCCAGTGAGGTTCATCCTGAGGCATGCAAGGAACAAAAATATGCTAAGGCAAGCTCACATACAAACATAGTAGTACATACAGTGAGCAGTGAAAAGAAGAAAAATGATTCTCATAGAAAATATGATTTTTGATGTGACAATGTTATTTATGATTGTTGATAGTTTACTTGCATTTTCATCTTTTGGGACAACATGGTGATTATATTTTGACTTTTGGATAGAAGGATAATATTTTATTTTTGGCAACATATTTTACTTATTCGATATATATGGATGGCATTTTGGGAGATACAAGGGTTGTTCTAAATTGTTATTTCTATGCTTGTGTATATTTGCCAAGGTGGCATGATTTATTTATTTAAATAACATGGATGAACAAGGAGGAAATTGAAAATTTAAGAATTATAAAAGGAAATAGGGGTCCCACCTATTAGTTATTATTTATATTACCCTTTATCTATTTATTATAATTATTTATTATTTGTCCCTAAATAACTAAAATTTATTTATGACTTAACTAAAAGTAGTTCAGAACTACCATAACTACTTTGAGAAGATAAAATAGAAATAGATTTAAGGGTCAAGAAAGGGAGATTAATAGCAGGGTCTTATTGAAGGTGGAAAAATTAAAGGTTTGAGAAGCATTTCTTGAGAATCATGCTTCATAAGATTGCTCATTTTTTCTTGATAGTTTGTGTATTCTGATATAATTATGAATGAGTTAAATGCATTTCTGATTAAGGATTTTTTGCAAAGTCAAGCAATGGTGTTATGTGGCTAGTCTGATCCAACATATATAGTATTGGTCTCTTCTTGACATCAGAGTCTTATGTGTGGTGCTCACCAAATATTTCTAAATTTGATTTTGGTCCTTACCCTCATAGGGGTATGAAAAAGGGGTTCTAGCTGTAACTTGAAATGCAATTAATAAAATGGCTATGCTGATTTTTGGTCTCACTTGTGTATTTTTCTGTACTATTTATCATATCTACACTCTAGTTGTTATTTAATTTGTCTACAAACAAACACACATTTTTCTTTATTTTTCATATTTAATCATAAAAAGACAACATTGGTTCACATTTTTCTTTATTTTTCATATTTAATCATAAAAAGACAACATTGGTTCCTAGTATCTATTGCTTGAGAATCAATTTAATTTTTTGATTTTGGCTATAAAATCAGGGTCACAATCCCGCCTATCTTACCTTATCCAAGTAGGATTCAAAAATGTTCATATAAGGTTTTCCATATCTTTCCATCAACATTTTATTGTCGACCATATTAGGGAAATGTTTCCATATTTCTCTGGTAGTTGTATTTTATTTCTGTAAATATTTTCTTTTGTTTATTGTAATTATTTTGGCTTAGATTGATTGTTTCCATGACTGTACCTATTAGTAGACAAACCAATATTGGTGATGGTCTAGATGACGAAACTAACATTTCCTTGACCCTATTCAATATCATTTTAGAAACTGCTAGGAGTCGTATTGAACTACATTGTTCTTGGGAAGTCATTTCCAGAGACATCAGAATACGTGAACATTGGGAAGCCCAACAAAGTCTACGCAGAAATCAACCATGTCATTAAGTTATTTGTACACGTCCTCCAACTATAGTTCTTCTTGAAGAACAAGAGATTTTTCCCCTAAGGTTTATCCTATACATGAAATAGGGAGAAAAAGGGTTGTTATTCAAAGTCAAGAAACTAATCTTCATCAGTCTTTATCTGATTCTGATAGTTCATCTATATGTGTAATCCCTATCACTTTTAAAATGACATCTTCTAGTGGCAATAGTGGTAGTGGTGGTTCATCCTCTTCACAAACTTCAACTTCATATGTAATTGGCAACATTTATAGCCATCAAATTCCGGTCCAATCTACAACCAATCCAGCTAAACTCATTAAAAATTATGGTCCTTTTCAATTTGAAGAAGGTTTTGTGACTACCTCGTGGCATGTGTCTTCTCCGTTGAATCTTACACCAGTTGTGAATCCCCTTCCTAAATTCAAGGATCATTTTCACAAGTTTTCAGGAAATGGAACTATAACTACTAATGAAACCTTAGTAGCCTTTTCTAATTCTTTCCATGATATAGGGGAGGATGATAACGATACATATATGCGCTTATTTTTCAATTCGTTATAAGGGAAAGACACTGCAAACGTTTTTGACTTACCGCCTAAAATCCTTTCCACATGGGAAGAATTAGTTTATTGGTTTAAATCGACAAATGGGAAACCAAAAAGCCCATCTGATCAATTAAGGGAGTATAATAATATTATCTACAATAATGGTGAAACTATCAAGTCATTCAATCTCTGTTTCACCTAGTTGTACAATCAAATCCCTAAACTTATTTTCCCTCAGAACTAAGTTGCGTTCATGCATTACTATAACACCTTACCCTATTCTTATCATCATATATTGGAATAAAAGACTATAGACAATCTAGGATATGCCCTTCAAATTTTCCTTGAGTATGAAGAGAAACTAGAAAGAACTAGTCTCCCAAAGGGAGATTATGCGAAACAAGCCGATATGTCTTTAGTCATGCAGCTTATGTAGGACATGAACTCCGAGATGATTTATTACAAGAGAAAAGGAATCACTTCCACTTCCTATCATGTTGAAACTTCTTCCCAGGAAACCTTTAGGAACCCAAATGATAACATCTTTCAAACAAAGGCCATAATGTCTCATGCTTGGTGTAAATTTTGTGAGGAAAATCATGACAAGACCACCTGTGAGACATAAAGAAATGCTAGAGATCGAATCTTTGGCAAAAAATCAAATGCAACTAATGGTGATTTAGATTGGGATCCACATAATGATATCATGGTGGTGAACACTAGAAATAAATTATACACCAATAAGAGAAAATGAGACCCTCCTCGAACCAATTTTTCTCCAACTCATCATCCCAAGATACAAACTCCTAGGTTGTCAGATCTTCAAATAGTCAAGGAGTATCAACTCCTTTCCCTCCATCTAAATACAATATCCTCAATCAGTTAACTAGTATCAAGGAAGATGCATCTCTCTTGGATATGGTCACCGTACCAGAACACCAACAACATATGAAATATTTCATGGAAGGTAAAAATTCCACAATAGGTAATTTGACCAAAAATCCTGATGGAGATGAGTCAAATGTATATAGAATAGGTGTAAATAATTTTAAAAATCCTCTAAAAAACCCTCCTTTTTGTATTTCTGTAAAGATTATGGATATAATATCTCAATGTTGCTTAATAGATGGTGGATCTAGTCCAAGTGTCATGTCCAAGATTATTATGGAGGAATTAGGCCTCTCTTGTACAAACGAAAATCCGAGTATGTTATCCTATACTAATAATAAAAATTCTATGATAGGTGAAATCAAATATGTAACTCTGGTTCTCTACGCTCATCCAAAAATAAGAACCACTCTCAATATACAAGTAATTGATATGTCAGTTAGTTACTATTCAATTATTTTGGGTAGGGATTGGTAGGCCTTAACCGGTGGTTACCTATCACTAAACGGTTCACATATATCCATCCCTAAGAATGGAAAGAATATCATAGTACTATGGGAAGGGAGGATTTCACCATACATCGAGAAAGTATCTCAACCCGATGTAAATTACATTGAGGAAGACACATGTTTCTATTCCATCTTTACCGATGAACATGACACATTTCTTGAACAACCATATTATGATGACAATATGTGGAATATGCACTTTGACGGTGCATGTTCAAATGAAGGTAATGGGGTGGGCATCATATTATACTCTCCTATAGGTAAGATTCACAAATTTTCCTATAGATTAGAATTTGCTTGCACAAACAATTTTCTTGAATTTGAAACCTTATTGTTAGGGATCGAAAATGCTTGTAACCTTGGATATTTTCATCTTACTATTTTTGGTGATTCATAGCTTGTTGTGAATTTAATCAGAAAAATCTATAATCCCAACAACAAGTAACTTAAACGGTACACCCAGGTTGTTTGGGAATTAATTTCAAATCTACAATCTCTTAACATCACTCATATTAAAAGATAACTTAATTCTATGGCTGACGTGTTAGTTGTTTTTGCATCTTCACCTACAAGGAAGTTATTTCTTCAGAGACCAAATCGTACATTTATGTCTCATTACTAACCTCATTTCCCCGATAACGTAGAATCTTGGTTGGTTTTCCCAGACAATGAAAGCATTTGTGCTTTCTTGTAGAGTGAGCCTTATAAGCCTAAGGAAATAATTTCTCTCGAAGATAGTAAAATTCCTAAAGGCTTGACTTCTTTGGAGATCTCATTCTCAACGAGTGATGTAGGTAACAAAGAAAACAAAAAAAGAAGAGGAGTCCAAAAGGAAATTTTGGGACACTATCTTCATGAACAATGGAACCCATGATTCTCCAAAGATTATTAAAATAGGAGCCCAATGTTTTGAAGAAGACAAGAAGAAGTTCATGGAATTGTTCCAAGAATTTGAAGATGTTTTTTTATGGTCTTACAAGGATCTTTGTGGTTTTGATCCTAGCATTATACATCACACCATTCCCATTAAGGAAGGGGCAAAACTAGTTAGGCGGAAACAAAGACTTGTAAACCTTGCACTTGAAGCCACAGTTAGAAAAGAAGTGGAAAAAATTCTAAATGCTCATATAATATTTCCAGTCAAGTATTATGAATGGGTGTCAAATTTGGTTCCCATTTGAAAGAAAACAAGTCTAATTAGTCTATGTGTTGACTTTCACGCTTTGAATAGAGCAAGTGTAAACAATAACTTTCCACTTCCTAATATGGAAATGATTTTACAACAAGTTGAAGGATCAAAGATGATGTCCTTACTTGATGGTTTCTCCGGATGTAATCAAATTAAAGTCAAGAGGAGAGATAAATATAAAACCACATTCACAACTCGTTGGGGCACCTTTTCTTATGAACGAATCTTGCTTGTATTGTCTAATGCAAGTGCCACTTTTTTGAGAGCTATGCAATTAGATTTTGATGATTTTATCAGCAAGATAATTCAGATTTATCTTGATGACTTAACTGTTTATTCCAAAACCTGGTAAGATCATTTTGATCATCTTAGAAAAGTCTTTATATGATGTAGAAAATTCAGTATCTCTTTGAATCCTTCGAAGTCTATATTCAATGTCACTCAAGAGAAAATTCTCAGGCATATCGTCTTAGATTCAAGAATTAGTATTGATCCTGAGAGGGTTACTGCAATCTTGAATCTTCCATCCTCCACATCCAAAAAGGAAATTCAATATTTTATGGGAACTACCAATTTCATCCGAAGATTTGTTCCTGATTTCACTATGATGGTTAAACCAATTCATAATATGTTGAAATAAGATCAATATTTTTCTTGGATAGATGATGTCAAAATGGATTTTGTAAAGATTAAGAGAGAATTTAATTCCGCACTAGTTTTGGCGAAACCGGATTTTGAAAAAGACTTCATAATATACACACATGCGACAGGAGAAACAATTTATGCAATTCTTTTGCAAAATGATGATAAAAATAATGAGAAACATGTAGCTTACATGAGTCATAGCTTATCAGCTGATGAAATTAAATACTCCTGCATTGAAAAATATACCTTTCTCTCATTAAAGATATAGAATTTTTTTTCCACTTTATTCTTAGCAAGAACATGCAAATAAAAGTCCCTTTTCCTATTGTCAAGTTTTTACTCTCACTAAAACATCTTTCAGGTAAACTTGCACACTGGCTTGCGAAAATTCAAGAGCATGATTTGACAATCATGACATAAAAAATGATCAAGGGATGCAACCTAACACTTAACTTAACTCAAAATTCAAGAGCATTATCATTGCTATTTTATATTGAAGGTCAGAATCTTGATCTCATTGAACACCCTTGGTATAAGGACTTGATTCCTTGCAATTTCAAAAGTTTCATGACTACTTAGATTCTCATCAATGTAAGAGGTTGCATCTTAAAGCCTATAAATATATGATTTTGGGAAACTCTTTATTTCGAAGATTTGTTGATGGATTGTTGTTTCAATGTATAGATGATAATGCAACCCAAAATATTTTAAATGAAATTCATGGATCAATAGGATCTAATGTTCATATAGATGGCCACTTTGCAACAAAATCTATTGCCTTCAAGATCGTAAGGAATGGTTATTACTGGCCATTTATTTTTAGAGACTCCTTCGGATTTATAAGGGCTTGTGATAAGTGTCAAAAATTTACTGGTAAGGAATGTTTTTCTTCCATGCCCTTACAACCTGTCCACCCTGATTTCCCCTTCTCAAAATGGGGTCTAAATTTCATTGCTCCTATACACCCACCATCCTCTGTAGGACATACTTATATATTAACAACTACAGATTACTTCACCAAGTGGGATGAAGTTGTACCTCTAAAATGTGCACACGATGGAAACATCATCTTTTTATTAGAATCCAATATCTTTTCTCGATTTGGTCTTATGTTGGAAATTATTTCAGATAGTGGACCAATTTTCATTTCCACAAAGTTCACTTAGTTTCTTAGTAAGTTTGGTGTCAAACACTTCACTTCCTCTACCTATTATCCTCATGGAAATGAGAAAGATGAGTCAACTAACAAGAATTTGGTCAAAATATTGAAAAATATTATATATGACAAGCCCCATCAGTGCCACACACTTCTTACGTATGCACTATGGGAAGATCGAACAACCACAAAATCTAGCACTGACCATACTCCATTTTAGTTTTTATATGGTCAAGAGGCTATCATGCATGTAGAACTTGAGCTCGCCTCCCTTCGTTTAGTGCTACGGGATGAACAATTGAATACAACAGACATCCCTCAAAGGATGAATGCCTTGCTTGCTCTAGAAGAAAAAAGAAACCATGCTTTACAAAAATTGAAGAAGAGACAACAAACTGTTAAAAAATACTTTGATAAAAAGGCTAAATCTGTTGTTTTCAGAGTTGATGAGAAAGTGTTGATTTGGGATTCTACTCATGCTTAAGAAGGGAGGCATTCCAAATTTCATAAGCTTTGGTTATGTCCTTTCAAAATTGCCTCTGTAATTGGTAACAAGTTGTTTTCTTACACTTCAAATGGACATGGAAGAGCGATTGTTTTCTTACACTTTAAATGGTTCACATCTAAATCAATATGTTGAGCCAGATTAATCATTGATTTTAAACTCATTGCTTCTTGTATATATATATATATATATATATATATATATATATATATATATATATATATATATATATATATATATATATTTCAGTTTGTATATATTTACTCTTTCTTGTGTTGTTTTAGCATTAATTTTATTTTTCTCTGTTATTTTATTTGTTGTTTTGCCTTTTTTCATTGAGTTAGAGTCAGTTGGATTAGTCAAGTTGTTAGAAGGATCATTTGTTTGCAAAAAGTTGTTGATTATTTTTGAAATAATAAAAACACAGTAGAGATGTTATGATCTTCCTTCAGTCCAAAGTGTTATCTATAGCTATTTCCATACCTACAGTGTTTTGCTAAAGACTTGATTGTCACGACTCTTCCCTTTTTCTTCTTTCCCATTCTGCCATCCATACTGCTTTCAAATAAGATCATATTAGAAAATTTTGCAAGTTTCAATAACAAGGCTCATCCAAACCAAAGATTATTGAATTCTAGCCAATAAATTGCCTTCCCTATGGAGTCGCCAATTGTTGACGCAAAAATGCGCAAGTAGATCTTACCTGCAAAGAATTGCAATGCACCCTATAAAATTTTATTATTATTATTATATAAATAGTAACTATAGGTGGGATCCCTTTGAAGAGAAAATAAGCTAAGTTGAAATTTCTGTTTCCTCGTGAAAATGATGTATGCATACGATTACTTCGACAACAATGACTTAACTATTACCTCTTGAAATTCCGTGCTTATAACACACATGCATGATTAGTTTTTAAACAAATTAATGTTACAAATAGTGTGTGATTCTTCTACAAACATTTATTTATGTCACACCAAGTATATTGTTTGTTGATGCTGGAGAACTAGAGAGTTCCCAACACCAACATTTCAATCTCATAAGAGAGGGGATTATCACCCTATTTTATAGCTTCATGTTAAACATTAAACCCCTAACTAGAAGTCTAAGTATGAATCACTTATTTATACTTTTTGTGACTATTCAATTTTTATAAATTTTACAATCATATGACTTTTTTTATATTTTTGTTTATGTGCATGAAAATTAAACTAAAATTATTACAAAATTAATAATATAATTGTAAAAATTAAATAGTTAAAGAAAATAAATATAAACAAGCTTTGTATTTTAAAAATTTTAAACAAAATATATATATTTTGGAAATATTTGATTTTATGTATTTTGCATTTATGTTATTATTATTTAAACAAAATATGTATGAAAAACATGAGTGTAAAAATTAAAAGAAACCTTGACTAACTAAACCCTAAATTACAAGAAAACCATAAAACTTAAATAATTGATGTATTTATTGCATGACTTTTTTGAGTTATTAAACTTTATATGTTTTGTGTATTTATAATTTTTATAAACTTAAAGAATATATATCTTTATTGCATGATTTTTTGAGCTATTAAACTTTAAATATTTTATGTCTTTATAATTTTTTAAATTTTATTCTTGTGAATAAATTGTAAAAATTAAAAGTTAAAAGCATTAATGTTAGAAAATAAATTAAGTTTAAAAAAAAAAAATAATAATTTTGTACAATGTTTTTTTAATTTTTTTAATTTTGAAAGAAACAAAAATTAAACTAATGAAATGAAATGAAAGAAACAAAAGTTAAACCGATGAAATAAAATAAAAGAAAAAGTAAATGAAAATAATAATTATTTTTGTCCATTATATAGATTTAAAAATAATACTAAATAAAAGAAAAATGATATGGAGAAACCCTTTATTTTTTATTTAACTTTTCTTAATCAATACATAAGATTGACAGTCTATTATTTCTTTCAGAATTAGTAAGTTTGGATGACAACTTTAACTTTTGGACGAGAGTGTAAGTCTCTGCAACCAATTAAACTAATTAGTAAAACTAATGGAGGAAACAAAAACTTATGCATCGATGACCAAATAGTAAGAAATACCTATTATAGATAATAAAATCAGAAATTGACATCCCTTTTGTTGGAAACATGCCAACGAGACATTCATGCAACTATATTCATGATCAATCTGTGTAACTGAGTGATAGATGTTATATATACGAGAATACCCATAGAGGTGTGAGTGAAATGTGTGAGAGAAAGCTGTGTAGAGAGCAGAGTGTGGGTGAGGAGAGAATGATTGTATCCTTGAGATTGGTTATTGTAATTCTTCCTTGAATAATAAGAATACGGACTATCATTGCCCATGGTTTTTTCCCTCATTGAGTTTCCACATAAATCACTGTGTCAATTGTGTGTTTCTTGTTCTTGGTTTAATGCGTGTTTGATCTTGCTCGTTTATGCACTGGTTTTATGCTATGTTTTGCTTCCACTTCCTAACAAGTGGTATCAAAGCTTAGAGTTGGACTAGAGAGAGAAGGAGAATATCTAGTAAGGAAACCTCAACAATAGAATCAATGGTGGTCAGAGGTCGATCTACAGAAGGAGGGAAATATCAGAAAGGTACAACCAGGTCTAAGTCAAAAGACAATAAGGGTAAGGAAAAATGTTGGTTTTGTGGCAAATCTGGGCATCTCAAGA
>CBVK0102223172.1:0-17680 GCA_900067695.1 Picea abies
CTTCATATGGGGTCATTTTAGTGGATGTATGATATGAAGTATTGTACCACCATTATGCCAAGGGAAGCCATTTCACCCACTAGTGTTGTTTTTCTAAAGAAAAATACCTCAAGTAGGTTTCCAAACATTTGTTGACCACTTTCATTTTTCCGTCAGATTAGGGATGATAGGTGGTGCTCATCTTCATTTGGGTGCCTTTCAATTTAAACAACTCTTGCCAAAATGTGTTGGTGAAAGTTGAGTCACGATCATATAGAATAGAGGTGGCCATGCCATGTAACTTGAAAATATGGTCCGGGAAAACTTGTGCTACTAGTTCCAATGTGAAAGGATGGGGTAATGTACAAAAATGAGCATACTATGAGAGGCAATCAACCACCACCATGATGACATACTTGTTCCCAGCTTTCGGTAAGCCAACTATAAAGTCCATGGAGATGTCCTTCCACATAGAAGCTAAAATGGGTAGGGGTTGGAGAGCTCATGGAGGCTTGATGGTTTCTCCTTTCTTATGTTGGCACATCTCACATTCAATGAAAAATTGAAGGATATCCTTCTTCATGCCTTCCTAAAAAAAATAATGACAGGAACGAGCATAGGTATTTTGGAATCCCGAGTGATCCACACTAACCAATGAGTGCAACTCATTTAAGATCCTTGGCTTCAGTGATGAAATGAGTGATATATTCATGCGATATTTATATCGTACAATATTTTCTTACCAAGTGTATCTGATGGAAGGATTAAGGTCCTCCTAAAGGCACTGAATTAACCTGGACATAGTCGGGTGTGTTAGCCGCTTTTGTATGACTTCTTCAATCCAATCAGGGAGTGGTAAGGATAAGGCAAAGAGGGAGTCATCCTCCTCATGTTTTCTTGACAATTCATTGAATACTATATTGTATTTTCCCTTTATATATATGATTTCATAATCATAACCCAACATTTTGGTTAGCCTCTTGTTTTGTTCTGGGGAGGATGCTATTGCTCCAAAAAATACTTCAAACTATGGTGATATGTTTTGATCTGCAAATGACAACCCAAAAGATATGGACACCAGGTGGGCACTTCATGAAGAATGGCCATCATTTTTTTTTCATACATACATCTACCCAAATTACGACCAATCAATGCTTGGATAGTAAAGGCTAGTGATCGACCATCTTGTGTGAGCACTGGGCCTATGCCAGTGCCAGTAGCATTTGATTCTACCACAAAGTTTTTGTTGAAGTCAAGAGATTCTAGGATAGGAGTAGTGCACATGGACTGCTTTAAATATGTGAAGGCTTGTTCTGCTACAGGTATCCAATGAAATGCATTTTTCTTTAGAAGGTCAGTCAAGGGCTTAACAATTTTTCCATAATGGTGTACAAACTTCTTGTAATATCCTATGATACCTAGGGAACCTATTAGGTGCTTTAGTGTCGTGGGTCATGGCCACTCCTGCATATCTTATATATTTTTGGGGTCCACTTTTATCCCTTTTCTACCCACAATGTGTCCCAAGTATTCCACTTCACTAGCTCCAAAGGAACATTTGGGATTTTTGAAAAAAAAATGGTGGTCCTGGAGAAAGTGAAGGAATTTGTCCACATGGAGAAGGTGGCTATCCCAAGTGTAGATGTAAATGAGAATGTCATCAAAGAAAACTAGGATTAGGAATTGCAAAGACCAAAAGGAATGACCAAGAATTCATAATGTCCTTCATGAGTTCTGAAATCAATCTTCAGAATATATTCCTCCTTCATCCGGATCTGGTGATAGATGGAGCAAAGATCTAATTTGGTGAAGACACAAGCACCCTGGAGTTCATCCAACAAATAATGAATGACATGAATGGGAAAATTATCTTTGATAATCAGTTTATTCAAGGAACGGAAGTTGAGACACATGCGCCAAGTACTTTCTTTCTTTAAGACCATCACCATGGGGGAAGAGTATGGGTTGGTACCAGAGAGAATTACCCCCGCCTCCAGTAATTCCAGTACCATATTTTTCATTTTTTTGAGAAAATGGGTACCGATAGGGACGTATATTGGGTGGTTGACTTCCAAGAAGGAGAGGGATGCTATGATCATGCTCACCCCCTAGAGGAAGGTGAGGTTGTGGGAACCTCAATGACCTTGGGGTACTTGTCCAATATAGATTGCAGGCTAGGAGGAACTATTAGAGAGGCCTGAATAGTGACCTGGATGGCATGAAATTGAGCAATCACCCCATGGTGGCCTTTCTTCAACATTTTTTCCATCCTGTGGAAGCTGATGATTTTAGGGGAGTCTGCTTGGAGACCTTAGAGGGTATAGGTGTGAGCCTCTTGGTGGAAGCTCATATATAATTCTTGATAATCCATAGTGATTGGTCCCAGAGTGGAAATCCATTCCACACCCAAGACAATATCATGACCACCCATGGAAATAGAGAAAATGTGTTTTTTCAGATGATAATCACCCATTTGGAGTTTGACATTCTCACAACGGCCCCCACACTTCATCGTACCACCATTAGCAATGAGGATCTGAAAATTAGAAACAAGGCGAACAAAACAATGGGTATCTTCAACAAGCCTACGATGAATGAAATTATGGGTGCTACCAGTATGAATCAAGACCACAACTAGCATATGTTTTATGTATCCCTTGATCTTCAATGTTTGTGGGGATGAAATGACTGAGAGGGCATGAAGATATATGGCAGGTTCATCTGGTTCCATAGGGTTTGCAATAAAATCTTCTATGTGAACACTAGGTTGAGCATCCTCTGGGTCAGGAATCTCATCTGATGGTATGTATTCATAGGAAGAGGAAGTTGATGAATCAATTTGGAGGAACTTTTTTTCCCTACATTTATGTCCCGATGAGTACTTTTCACCAAAGTAATAGCAAAGTCCTTGCTTGGGACGCTCTACCATTTCTACGTGAGAGACTATTTAGACCTTTAAGGTTTGTGTCTGAGTTGTGTGAGCCCCGGGGTGAGGACAGTTGGTAAATGTATCCTTTAGGGGTGGATCGTGAAGGACAATCTCTACTTCACGTGCTAATTGGCATGCCTACAACTAGATAATAGGATGATGCATGCTCACATGAGCCCTGATGGATTCCTTTAAGCCACTAATAAAACCATTCAAGGTAAAATTCATCAGATAAGCCCTCAATTTTGATATCGAACTATTCAAATGTTGTGATGAAGTCTAATACTGATCCATTTTGGCGCATCTTAGTGATATTTCCCAAAAAATGAGATTCTCCATCAAAACATGCACAAACTGCTTTGTTGAACATGTTCCAAGTGGGGAGTTCAGGATAAAATTTCTTAAGCCACTTCCACCACCTCCATCGTTATTGATCCAGGTATAGAACCCCTACATGGAGTTTGGTCTCATCATCCCTAATATCATGGAGGGAGAAGTATTGTTCCATTTGAGACACCCACCCTACTAGGTTGGATCCATCAAATTTATGCATGTCAACTTTGGGCACCTTATTTCAAGTGTGTGTAGAACCCCAAGGGGAGTGGGAAAACTGAGTATGCTCATATTGGGAATATTGTGGGTCAAAGGGTTTGTGCTCAACATGTTTACCCTTGAGGAGTTGCATCATAGTCTCAAGATGTTGGGTTATGTAATCTTGGAAGTCATTGTGCATGGTGGTAAGTTTCTCCTCTAGGAATGATGTCCTAGATTCCATGTCTTTGTGGCTCTGAGAGCGGGTGGTAGGCATGGTGGAGGATTGGGTAGAAGGTGAGTTGTCAGGAAAAAAATATGGGCCAAAAACATTAATCGGTACTAGGGTTATCAGGACAAAGAGAGGAATCTAATGGGATAGGTCTCAAATAATGGTGTCCTGGAAAGGATTGGGTTCGTTGGGGAAAAAAAGGCTTAAAAGTGAAGGGTACCACTGTGATCAAAATGAAGAGAGGAATCCAATGGACTAGGTCACAAATAAGGGTGTGGTAAGGCCCCAAGCTTTGTTTTTCTTACTCCTGTAGAGTTATACTCTGCCTTGAATACTTATATAGTGACAAAATTTCCAAATTCTCAATAATAAAAAAATGTCAGCAGGGAGTGTTTTTGCAGCGAAAAATTTAGCAGGGGCCAAGTTGCACTATAATAGATCAGTTGTTTATATTCCAGGGGTTAAGGTCTGTAGGGTTTCTATAGGAAAGGGTTTTCCTTGTTCTATAACACTCTTATATACACGTGAGGTCAAATAGTAGTACTTGACCCAATATATCAGGGCTCCAACTAAGGAGGCTAGACCATACCCTTATCCGTACTACCCGATTACCCAGTTACTAGAGAGTATCTCTGTGTAATGCCCTGGGGTTTAAGCCCCGTATTAAATAATGTATTTTGTTAATTTATGAAAGGCCAGAGTTCCTAAACAATTAAAAGAGGCCAGTGTGCCTAGGAAATGTAATGTTTTGATCATTATTAATAATAAATACATCCTTGGATGCAAGATGGAGAAGGAAAAACAATATAGGGGGATATGATTCCACAAGAGAGGGGCATTAAGGGGCTAGGTAATTATTTTATATTTTATTTACCCATTTTGGTTAATGGTGAATAACAATTACGTGAGCTTATTGGGAGGAAGGCCAAGTGGTTCCTTGATTCCAAGAATTACATAAACCCATCTTTGGTCTGGGGTGGGGGTTCTCACTCTCTTTCTCGTTCTTTCTATTCTGCCGGTTTCTTCATTCATTCACACATTTTTTGCTCATGCACTCATTCACCCAATTGCTTGTTGTTCACACCTTCCGTTGGGATTTCACTCCATTCATTCTTTCACCCGCTTGTATTTTCTCATTCATGTCTTGGCTTGGGAAATGAAAATCAATTGTTGAAGAAAAACCATGGTATGGTTGGATGTAGATATTGCTGGTGTAATCCAACCATGAATCAAGACCTTCATGTCTGAGATGCTTTGGTCTATGCATAATCTTTCTCACAACTGTGAGTCCCGAGAGTCCCAACATGGAGTTTCTGGACCGACTGCACTAGAGTCCTGGAAGGAGATGGAAAACCTGAGGGAATGCATGGTAGAAAAGGGGGGGTCCATTATCTTGGGTTTTGCAAGCCAGGCAGAAGAGACCAAGGTACTTGGATTGTTGTGGGTGCTAGGAAGCCCATGAGAGCTTGAGTGATGACTGGTTTGGGAAGTCGAGTGAAACTTTGGAACCATCCTTGTGGATTCATATCCCTGGCCTGGGGGTGAAATTGTTGTTGAGACTTGGAACAAATGTGTCTATAGTTGGGTGGAACATCCTTAGTCTGCATCTAGTTCGTGTCTTGTTTTAGAAAATATAAGTGATCTCTGCTATGGCTATTTATCTGTGTATCTTTAGTTCACTGTGTATTTAATTATCTATGAATTCTGCATCTATAATATTCATGCTTGGTGGTTATTGATGTGCATTTTGTATGGTTCATTTCTTTTATGTTTAGCATGAATCTTGATCAATTCGTGTGAATATTTCATGCATCCATTTTATTTAAAGTTATATAAGAGGTTGAATTAGTCCAAAAGGGGACTTTAAGTTAGTGTGCCCGACCTATGGGTGGCTGGGTACGTTACAAATTGGTATCAGAGCTCCAGTTTTCAACATTGAGCCTGGATGGGCCATGTAAGTGGAAATCGAAGTAAAATTTTCACAGAGAATCATTGCCGAAATGGATAAATTTTGAGTTACAAAGCATCCATGAGTGTCAGGAAGGAACTGAGAGCACACATTAACCATGTTTTAAAGATCAGGAGGTGTAGTTGTTCACCATAGCCATCATATTTGGAAAAGGAGCATGGCGGTTAGGAATCGAAGTCCTTCGGACCTCACCACTCAAGATGTTTTAAGTTATTTGTCATAAAGAGGCAAAATCATCGAAACTTTGGAGTTCGAGAGTGAATCTATGTTGTAGATCACTGAGAGGAGTACCCAACCATTGTATTTGGCCAAGGAAATATCTGGGCCATTGGATCAAGCATAGATCAGGAGGTGAAACATAGTGGAGAAGATCAGATCCAAACTGTCAGATCTGCATGGGAGCGAGTGTGGGACGTATATCTCAAGGAATTTTGGAGGTTCGACACTCTGAGAGAAGTGAGTCCTTAATATGCCAGAAATAAAATATTCCAAAGTCCCGAACTCTAGAGTAAATCTAGACTGTTTTAGTTTGGGGACACATGTCCGTAGGTTAGTGATTATTCGCTAATTCAGCGTTCGAGAGTTTTGAAGTGTTCTGGTGAGAGATCCTTTGAATTCTGGAGTCCTAAAGTCCCGAGGCATTAGAGTGACATGGAATGTTGATGTCACCTAGGGTGACATGGAACCACTTTATACGTGCCACGTGTCACCCATAGAATGGGACACATGTCATCTTCGTATTTTTTCCACGTATCATCCCTTGATGCATAGTTGCTGATGAGACTCTGGAAGTTCAAATATTTGTCATTCAAGGATATGGGAGTATGTTTTTTTAAGAACCTTCGAAGCGTGAAGCTCCAGAGAAATTTGCCAATTCGACGTTCAAGAAATCAGGGTGTGATGTTGTAAGAACCTCCGAAGTCTGAAGCTTCGGAGCCTTAGAGTAATGATACTCTAAAGATCCTCTCTGGGAGTTCATCGGTTCCATGTTCAAAGGGAATGATGTTTGGTATAGGAGGAACCTCTGAAGCCTAAAGTTCCAAAGTTCTGGAGCCCCGAATCTTCGAAGAAGGGTTTGTTCGGAAGTTTGCCAGTTCGATATTCGGGGAAAATGAAGTGTGATGAAGGTGAAACCCCAGAAGCCTGAATTTCCAGAGCCTCGAAGTCCTGAAGCTTCGGATAAGCAATTTTTAATGAAGGTCATGGTCATAATCGTGTTCAAATGTGATTGTGAGCTGAAGGAAAAAGGGTTAGTGCCTGAAAATTGTTTTAAAGACAAAAAGGGGGTTGGTGGCCAAATTTTTGATTTTGAAGAAATAAAAGCACTAAGGAAGGATTAAGCCCATGGTTTTGAGCCGTGGTCACCTGGGGAAGTGGTTTGAAGGAATATCTTGTACATAATTTAATTCTGTATCGAATAAGGGATAACATGGAAGTGTTATATGATGCAGATTGATATATATATTCTTGATGAATTGAAAGGACCTGTACCATTGTTTGAAATTTTTTGTTTATCATATGCTTAATTCTAACAAAATGGCCACTTGCACATTTTTTAGAATTAAGGGGTTTAAACATATCAATTCATCATGTGTATTCAATAAATGGAAGAAGGAGAGGGAGCTTCCATCCATGATAAATAGGCCAAAGGTTAGAATATTGGAGCTGGTAATGTAGAGACAGAATCCAATGAACACAAGGGAAGAGGGGAGCAAGAAACATTGATAGAAATTGTAAAAAGCTTGAAAATAGAAGTGCAAAGCTACAAATAAGACAATGAGATACTGATGAGACAACAAAGTCATATAAATGGTCAAGTGATGCAAATATTAAATTGGTTGAAAAGAAAAATAAAGACTGGCTCAAAAAAAGAGGAAGAAGGAAGGTATCATCAAAGAAGAGATGATCGTGGAAGAGATGGTTATTGAAGAAGTGCTAGTAGAAATCATAGACATCACTCACCTTATTACTCAACAAGAAGGTATTATGCATCTGAAGACTCCATCAGTAGTCCAGAGGTGTATCCTATTAGGGACCAAAGAAGAAGACATGAATTGAACAGTTTGCAAGGAGAATTGAGGAAGCTTATGCCACCATCCTTTGATGGTGAAAGAGAAAGAGAAGATGATGTTAAGGCATGGTTTCTTGGAATCAAGAGATATTTTCAATTGCATAACCATTCACCAAACCTAGAAGCCAAATTTTTCACCTACCATTTACATGGGAAAGTTGTTATGTGGTGGGACTAGCTGAAGTAAGTTGATCATATTAATGAGAATAGGATCACTTGGAAGAAATTCAAGAAGTATTTTCAGAAGGATTATCTCTCAGAGCACTTCTATGACAAGAAAATGCAGGAGTTATTTGCACTTAGGCTAGGAAGTGCAACCATGGAAGAGTATGAGAATAATTTCTTGGGGTTGTTAAAGTATGTAGGATTCATAAATGATGAGAAGGTGGAAATACATAGGTTTTTTAGTAGAATTCCATCCTTTTATAAAGAAAATATTCGGTATGATGAGCCCAATACCTTGACTAAGACCATTAGGAAGGATAAGTACTTATATGAGCAAGGCCAGAGTAGAGAATCCATGCAAAAATCCTGGAAGTATAAGAAGAAGGAGAAGTTTGATCATAGAAAGAAGTGATTCAAACCTCCTTTCAACATAAGTGAACCTAATAAGAATCATCGATACCATTATGCTAAGGATGAATCCAAGAAAGTAGAATCCTTGGGAAAAGTAGGAAAACCACCAATCCAATGTTGGGGATGCAAAGAAGATCACATGTACAAGGATTTACCACACAAAAAGGATAGAGTGAATACCGTGCAAAACATCCAAGAGGCTACAACAGTAGAAGACATGGGAAGGATTTATGCAGCTTTAGATGATCGAAAAGCATAGTAAAAATCCAATATGATCGAGGTGGAAGGTAAGATCATAAATCCGCCTGTTGTTATTTTAATTGATTCAGGAGCAAGTCATTGTTAAATTGATCCTAAAATAGTGGATAGTTTGTGTTTGGAGAAAAGTAAGCTTGGAAAATCAATTTTGGTTTAGCTAGCCACTGGAACCAAAAGGAGAATCCATAATATGTTCAGAGGGTCTTACATAAGTCTTAATGGTGTGAATATTAGTGTTGATCTAAATATCATACCATTGGGGTATTATGATATTCTAATTGGGATGGATTGGTTGGACAAACATCATGTTGTCCTAGATTGTCATAACAATACATTTACATGTCTTGATGAAGAAGGAAAACAAAGAACTATGAAAGGTGTTCCAAGACCCATCTTTATAAGAGAGATTTCATCCTTACAACTGAAGAGGTGTGTTGAGCCTCTAAATTGACATCCCCACTACTCTATTATACTCCTCATATATACCTTTTTGGCTTACCTAAGCTTGGATAAATGATAAATAACACTACCATTAGCCATTGATGAGGTCATAAGGTAAAGTATAATTAATTCATGCATTTTTGTGGTTTATTGAGCTAGGAAACTAAATGTTTCATGTACTAATGTTTTAGTTTTCCATGTGTAACCTTTGACCTCTAGATGAGTCCAGCCTTTCTGTACCAGCTCAACCATCCAGTACTTATGTGCCAGATTGCCATTGTCCAAATCCGATACCAAGTGCACCTTCCATTCAGATCCGGTATCAAACCATTCACTGTCGTGATCTGGTACCAACAGCCACAGGCTATTCTAGTCTGGTATCAACCACTTGTGCATTGTTTGGATCTGGTACCATTTACCAAATCTCACTTGTCATGATCTGGTACCAATATAGGAAGCAAAATATACCAAGTTTAGCTCCAGATCGTACCAAAGATAATTGTTGGATGTTTGTTGAATCATTAAAGCTCTAGCAAGGTTATGATAAGCTTGTTTGTTTATTGCTTCATCCTCATACACTTCGTGTCATGAGGATGAATCTTAAAATATGTAACCGAATATATACATTTGACAATTGATTGATTTGCTAAAGATTTCACCTCCTTGTGTTTCACGACTAAGACTGTTTAAATAGTCATGACAAGGATGGTGGATGTAGTAGAGAGTTAGTATAATCCAACATGTGAAGCAACGTTACATATTGTAAAACATATTCTGAGTTGAAGTTTAATAGAAGGATGCCATTTATTTCCATGTCTTGATTGTTTATGAATGAATGTGAGTTAAGTTGTTAACATAGTTTAATTCTATGTCTTAAAGTTTGGGTAAGAGTAATGTGTGGATCGAAAGCAAGCTTACTATAAATTCTAGTCGCTGACCTGTTGAAGCGGCAAGGGCCCACTGCGCAACAAAGGTCAAAATCCTTATAGATTAGTGTTAGTAGTTGATTTCAATAGTATAAATGTTAGACTAGCTGAAGCTTTGACCCTTTCAGAGGATAAAAGTATAGTTCAGTTTAGGTTTCGATTGTTTAGAGATCTTTACTTACTCTATTTTGCATATGCTCTATTTCTGTTTTTATGAATTTGATTTTTTTTCATGGACATGAATGTTGGCAACAATAGTCAAAAATAATTGATGGAGAACTAGTGAAGTTTACAACAACACATTGTGAACCATAGCATACTTAGTATATTGACTATTGAACTACCCATACTATGTCTCGATAATTGATGAGTGATGATTGATATGTGATTTCCCTTTCAGAAGCATGATTGCAAAGTTAGATTTCTGGGTCAGATAGCAGAGTTGATCTGTCAAAAGAACTCCATCTCATACTTGCATGTGCCATAATGGAGTAGATAGCCTCTCTGTGAAAGACAACCATGTTTTGTTTTGCTAGTTTGCCTTATTTTCAGGGTGCATAGTCTAGAATAGTTCTACACTCATGACATTAGAATTACCTTTCTTACTGGTGTCTTGCAACTCTGTTGATTACGAATCCCGTATTGATAATTAATGAGTGCATTATACTAAACATATAAGTAGCACAACAAGGTGTTTCAGAAAAGGATGTCAATTGTATGCATCCTGTGTGGAGGATCCAGAAAATAAAAAAGGGCCAAGCCTTGAAGATTTATTGGTACTACAAGAGTTTGAAGATGTATTCCAAGAAATACCAGGGTTACCACCAAAAAGGGAAATAGATTTCTCTATTGATTTAGTGCCAGGAGCTGCCCCATTGTCAAAACACCTTACATACTGTGTACACCAGAGTTAAAAAAATTACAAATGCAGTTGGAAGGATTGTTGAAGAAAGGATACATACGTCAAAGTGTTTCACCTTGGGGAGCACCAATAATATTTGTCAAAAAGAAAGATGGAACTTTGAGGTTGTCTATTGACTTTAGACAGTTGAATAAGTACACTATAAAGAACAAGTATCCTCTACCCAGAATCGATTACCTCTTTGATCAACTAAGAGGAGAAAATATATTTTTAAAGATATAATTGAGGTTAGGGTACCATCATGTAAGAATAAAATAAGAAGACATCCATAAGACAACCTTTATAACCAGGTATGGGCATTATGAATTTATAGTGGTGCCATTTGGATTGTCCAATGCACTAGCTATCTTTTTGTGCTTAATGAATGACATATTCAAAAATTGCTTGGATAAGTTTGTCATAGTCTTCCTGGATGACATACTTGTCTATTCTAAGTCAGAGGAAGAGCATGAACATCACCTAAGATTGGTATTGCAAGTTCTGAGGGAACATCAGTTGTACGCCAAGCTGAACAAGTGTTATTTTTACCAAGAACAGATCCATTACTTGGGGCACATTATTTTAGAACAAGGTATAGTAGTAGACCTAGAGAAGATTGAATCCATTAGAGGATGGGGAGCACCCATGAATGTTTCATAATTTAGATCTTTTAAGGGGTTAGTGTGTTACTACAAAAGATTTATAGAAGGGTTCTCTAAGATTTCTCATCCCATCACTTCTTTGCAAAATAAGGGAATGGAATTTGAATGAACATCTGAGTGTGAAGAGAACTTTAATATGTTGAAGGAATTACTTACTAGTGCACCTATTTTAAATATTGCTAACCCAAATGAAAGTTTTTTGGTATGTATAGATGCATGCAAGGAAGGAATCGGTGGAGTCTTCACTCAAAATGGACATGTCATTGGTTATGAGTCCAAAAAGATTAAAGAACATGAGAGGAACTATGCCATGCATGACTTGGAACTTGTTTCCATTGTTCATGCATTGAATATGTGGAGGCATTATCTCATGGGGAAGAAATTTGAACTAAGAAAAAACCACTGTTGTCTGAAATACCTTTTTGATTAGCCAACTTTGAATGGCAGGAAAACAAGATGGCTAAATTTTTTAAGTGAATACGACTTTGACATCAAGCATATCAAAGGAAAGGAAAATAAAGTTTCTGATGCACTTAGTATAAGAGTACATCTCATGCATGCTACAACTATCAGTATGCATCAGTCAGACTTGAAGAGAATAATTTTAGAGGTTTTTGTTACACATCAACATTACCTATAGGTAAAGGAAAGCTTACAACAAGAAAATGTAAAACAGAAAATGAAAGAGTATGAGATGAAGGAAAATGGATTACTTATGCATAAAAATAGAGTTTATGTTCCTAGTTCCAAAGAACTCAAAATTTTGGTATTAAAAGAAATGCATAATGTTCCATATGTTGGACATCCCGGTTACTAGAAAACAATTGCAATAGTGAGAAGCCAATTCTTTTGACCAGGAATGAAAAATGATGTTGTTGATTACATCGCCAGATGTATGGAATGTCAGAGAGTGAAGGTTGAGCCTAGGCACCCAACGGGTTTGCTACAACCCTTACCAATTCTAGAGAAGAAATGGGAAGTGGCAACCATTGACTTTATAACAAAATTGCTCAGGAAAACAAGACAACATGATTAGATCATGGTAGTGGTTGATAAATTAACAAAGGCTGCTCATTTTGTTCCTATAAAAACAACTCATACAACAACTAATATTGCATAAATTTACATGAAAGAGATTGTTAGGTTGCATGGGATACCTGGGACAATTGTCTCGGATAGAGACACAAATCTTACTTCAAATTTATGGAGGGGATTATTTAAAGGATTTGGTACAAATCTGAACTTTATCACATCATACCATCCATAGTCATATTGGTAGACAAAGAGATTCAACCGAATAATTGAAGACATTTTGAGAATGTATGTGATGGATAAACCATCTAAGTGGGAAGATTACTTGCACTTTGTTGAGTTTTCCTATAATAATGGGTATCAAGCTTCATTGAAAATGAGCCCATTTGAATCTTTGTATGGTAGGAAATGCAATACTCCAGTGAGTTGGGACAAACCAACAGACAAAGTGGTACTTGGGCCAGAATTTCTCAAGGATATGGAAGACCAGATGGTTAAGATTAAGCAGAATTTAAAGGCAGCTCAAGATAGAGATAAAGTTTATGCAGATAAGAACATGACAGTTAGAGAATTTAAAGTGGGGGAGCATGTGCTTTTAAAAGTGAATCCCAAGAAGAGCTCTTTGAATTTGGGTAGTTGCACAAAGCTAGCAGCCAGATTCTGTGGTCCATTTGAGATATTGGACATAATAGGGCTAGTTGCATGCATTCTTGCATTTCCTACTTACATGAATGTGCATAATGTATTTCATGTCTCTTTGCTAAGAAATATGTACATGATCTCAACCATGTTATTGATTGACATCTGATTCAGGTAGAGATAGAGGGAGACTTCCAGGTCCAACCAACATGAATATTGGACATAAAAGTCAAAATGCTCCAGAATCGAGTTATAGAGCAGGTAAATTTCCAGTGGACCTGCTATGGTCATGAAGGTGCTACCTAGGAGCATGGAGATGCCATGTGGGCGGAGTACGGACAAATTTTTGAATAATTTTTGAGATTTTTCTCTCTATTTTGTATATGCACTGAGGACAATGCCAAAATAAGGGGGAGGGGATGTAACACCCTGGGTTTTAAGCCCCATATTAAATAATGTATTTTGTTAAGTTATGAAAGGCCAGAGTGCCTAAACAATTGCAAGAGGCCAGTGTGCCTAGGGAATGTAATTTTTTTATCATTATTAATAATATATACATCGTTGGTTGCAAGACATACAAGGACAAAAGAGATAGGGGGATATGATTCCACAAGAGAGGGGGATTAAGAGGATAAGTAATTATTTTATATTTTATCTACCCATTTTTTTGAATGGAGAATAATTGTTACATGAGCTTCTTGGGAGGATGGCCAAGTGGTTCCTTGATTCCAAGAATTACATAAAACCATATTTGGTATGGGGTGGGGGTTCTCACTCCCGTTCTCATTCTTGTTCTTCTATTGGGTGCTTCATTCGTTCACGCATCTTTCTCTCATGCACTCATTCACCCAATTGCTTGATGTTCACACCTTTCGTTGGGATTTCACTCCATTCATTCTTTCATCCGCTCGTCTTTCCTCATTCATGTCTTGGATTGGGAAAGGAAAAAGAAATATTGAAGAACAACCATGGTATGGTTGGATGTAGATATTGTTGGTGTAATCCAACCATGAATCAAGACCTAGATGTCTAAGATTCTTTGGTCTATGTCCATTCTTGCTCATAGTTGTGAGTCCTGAGAGTCCCAACATGAAGATTTTGGATCGGCTGCACTGGAGCCTTGGAAGGAGATGGATAGCCTGAGGAATTGCATGGAAGAGAAGGGGTGGTCCAGTCTCTTGGGTTGTGCAGGGCGGGTAAAAGAGAGCTTGGTACTTGGATTGTTGTGGGTGTTGGGAAGCCTATGAGTCCTTGAGTGCTGACTGGTTTGGGAAGTCGAGTGACACTCTAGAACCATCCTTATGGATTCATAGCCCTGGCTCAGTGATGACATTGTTGTTGAGACTTGGAACACCAATTTCTACGGTTGGGTGGAACGTCCTTGGTCTGCAACCAGTTGGTGTCTTATTTTATAAAAGATAAGTGCTCTCTGTTATGGTTATTTACATGTGTATATTTATTTTGCTGTGTATTTAATTATCTATGAATTATGCATCTCTAATATGCATGCTTGTTGGTTATTGTTATGCATGTCACATGGTTCATTTCTTTTATGTTTAGCATGAGTCTTGATCAATGCATGTGAATATTTCATGCATCCTTGTTATTTAAAGTTAGATCAGAGGTCGAATTAGTCCAGAAGGGGACTTGAAGTTAGCATGCCTAGCCTATGGGTGGCTGGGTACGTTACACTTCCCGAGTGTTGTTCTCAGTGAAACTATAGTAGTTAGGAGGACCATCGATTTATCTATAGAGGGATTCATGATATCTAGGCTGATCCATATATGTGTTTTGATTGATGCACTACCGCTCGAAGGGGTACCAACAGGGGTTACAAGGGTGGCCAACAATGTGCTCTTAAGTACCACTTGTAGTTCTTACGTGTGTGATTCTCTGACCACAGGTTTATGCACGTAACAACAGATCTCTATAGATTAAAGACGTCGGAATATGTCTCTACCCTAAAAATATTTTTACCCACAAGTTCTGCCCAAGAAGGATCTCTGATACCACTTGCAATATACCACATGAATAATAATATGCATAACATAAATATTTAGCAATCAGTTATTGAACAACAAGATTATAGCTAGAACAATACCAAAATAACATTAGAAAGAACACCTTTGTTAAAGATAGAAATGTTCACTTGCCTCTTCGAGGGGGAAACCTCCAACAAAGTAGAGCTCTAATACAATAATCTCCAAGGAAAAAATATCCAATACCTTCTACTCTTATTTATACCAATTCTATCTTCTAAAGAAACTTCTAGAGGAAGATCTTTCTAGAAGTGAAAGCTTCTATTAGGTCTTCTTACATTGACTTATTCTCCTTTATTTGTTAGGCCTTATTAACTAAGGTCAACCTTTATTACATAGAAAACATATCCTACTAACTACTTACCCATGAAGATGGGTTAGGATCGGAACCTAACAATTATTTTTGGTCTAAATTAGGAAGAAGAGGATAGGGACAAGTTAACAAGTAGGGATGGTTAATGTCTTTCCCAATACCATCTGCGAGGACCATTGCTAAACAAGGTCGTTCAATTGAAATTTCGTTCGGGGTAATGAAATCCACTAGGGGTGTTCCAAAGTAAATGTATAAATGAAACAATTATAGTGACCTAGTCCATGGTGATGAAATCCAAGGGGTGATGCATGATTTGTCTTAGGTACTACTCACAACCCCATGAGCATGTCACCTAGGTCGAATGCTAACATTGGTTAAAGGAGGATTAAAATTCCTAAGTAGAGTACTATTTATTCCTCTATAATATGAAGATCAAAATCACCTTGGAAGAGAGGGTCCAAATTCACTTCTTATCCTATAATGAGGGGTTCTATATTACCATCCAACTCGATGTCTTCCTCTCCAACTTGATGATCCAAATTACCATCTAAATCAAGATCTTCCTATTTGATGAGAGGATATAAGTAACTATCTACCTCAAGGCTTTATTATCTAGTGTGAGGGTTCAAATTTCCATCCAAATCAAAGTCTTCCTCTTTATTAGAAGGGTTTAACGGAACATTCCCTTCCATAGTAGGACTATTCAAACTAATATGTGTCTCTTTTGAATCATTAGTTTGCATATCAAGAATATCTGATCTTCTCCTTCTTGATAGTGAAATTGTCTAATGGAGAAGGAAGTCTTTGATCCCTTTGTAAATGATGGGGTGATTGATTAACCACTTTGATTGGCTATAAACCAAGTAGAATCCTGCTACATTTTAACAATAAAATAATTCCTAATGGTTTTACAACAAGCATAGAGCACACCCATATAAAAATGTCTCATTGGAGTTCAAGAAAGCAAAGGACCTTTAGATGACGCATTGGAACTTCCAAACAAGTCTCTATTGAGGGTGGTGAAATCTAGTGGGAGAAAAACTTGAGTGAATGTAAAAGAGAAATTTGCAACTTCCTAACAAGATAACTACCCAAGGGGAGTTACAAGAAGATAAGTTATCAATATCAAGACACATTGTTGCTAGTATGCCACATAAGTACCCTAACACCCTAGAGTAAATAAATTAAGGTTTCCTACCAAATAAATATGATCAAGGAGGATATATTTATTGAGATCTCTTAAGTTGCTTGACACTAGCAACTCCAACAAATTAGGAGGGTCTAGTAATCCATTAATGTTGGGTTAGTTGTGATCTAGATTTTATGAGCAGAACAAAATGAATACAGATTATTAACAGGTGCTTAACACAAAATAACAGAGATACAGTAAAACTAGTTTTCTATTCAATAACGAAATAAGATGAAACTGTAAAATGCAATGGAAACAAGCTTGCTGGAATGGTGGCGGCTTAACTCAGAGAAGAGATGTGACGGTAGCACGCATTTGCACGAAGAAGATTACAATGAGGCTCTAAAGGCCTTTTTACAATAAGAAAGAATGCCAAAATCCCTAGACATCCAAAAACCTAACCCTAGGAGATAAAGCACCAAAAGTCATGTGGGCCCCGTTTGGGTAAGTTAGTACATCAACTTCCAGGGGTTGTAACTTTTGCATACGATCTTCGTTTTAGGCGTGTGATAGCCCGTTGGAAAGGTATATTCAATTAGATTCATTTTGGGGGCTCAATTATGCCTTCGTCTATCATTAAAGAGATTGATACCAAAAAACCTTCATTTAAAACCTTCATTTAGGCCCTCAAAATGGCCTCGAAAGTTAAAACTACTAAAAATAGTAAATTGCCAAAATTGTCAGAAAATTGTTTTGAGCCAGTTGGAAAAGGTGGGTGGCCACTGATATCCATATGGATCAATACTCCCTCCTTAGGAAGAAATGGTCTCCATTACATTGATGTCCCCCATTAGATGAGGAAATTTCTACTGAATTTGGCCCCGGGTGAGCCACTTGCCTTGGTGCAGGAGCTGCCATGCTTTGACGACTCGATAAAGCTAGATCCTTTGTTGTCGAGTGCCCTTGATCTATCTGTCCACAATCTGATCATTGTATGCCTGTTGTATGCAGTCAGGGTTGAGATCTGTTGGTGTCAGTTGTTCTGCTACTTCT
>CBVK0102223174.1:0-16982 GCA_900067695.1 Picea abies
AAGAATGTAATGTCTCCACTGGCAGCATGCTTTCACAATGGAGTACATTTCTTTTTCGTAAGTAGGGTACTTACGGATAGTATTTGACAGTGTCTCACTATGATAGGCCACAGGGTGGTCATGCTGAGTGAGAACGGTGCCCACAACATAGTATGAAGCATTTGTCTCAATCTCAAAGGGATGCTACAAGTCTGGTAGTGAAAGTACTGGGGGTGAGCACAAGCGTTGCTTCAAATCATCGAACGCTTGTTGTTGGGACCGGCCCCACGCAAATTTTTACTTACCACCACCCCTATTTATTTGGATGAGGGTCCATGCAATATGAGAGAAACCCAACACAAACCTACGGTAGAAATTAGCAAGTCCCAAGAATCTCCGAAGCTTAGTGAGTGTTGTTGGGGCTAGCCAGTCATAGATGACTTGGATCTTGGCTAGATCCACATGTACGCCATGCTGATCAATGATGTAACCCAGGTGATGGACCCTTTCCATGCCGAAGGAGCATTTTTCCAAGTTGGCGTATAGCTTGTGCTGCCGCAGGGTGTGCAGAACCTGCGGAATATGCTGCAAGTGTTCGGCCCAAGTCTTGTTGTAAATTAGAATTTCATCCAGATACACCACTACAAAAGTATTGGTGAATGGTCACAGGATATCATCCATCATCCTCATGAAAGTGGCTGGAGCATTTGTCAAACCAAAGGGCATGACCAACCATTCAAAAAGTCCTTCCTTTGACTTGAATGCGGTCTTCCATACATCTGTATGTTTTATCGGGACCTAGTAGTAGCCAGACTTCAGATCAATCTTACTAAAGTATTTGGCCCTCGTGAGTTGATCAAGGAGGTCATCGATTCGAGGAATCGGGTACCAGTTTCTGACAGTGATTTTTTTTAGAGCCCAATAATCAATACAGAGTCACCAGGTTCCATCTTTCTTCTGTACCAGCACGATTGGGCTCCCGCAAGGTGATGAGATGGGATGGATGTGCCCCTTGTGGAGTAGTTCTTGGATCTGTCACTTGATCTCCTCATTCTCTAACAAAAAGAGATGATAGACTGGCCCATTGGGAAGCAGTGCGTCAGGGGTTAGATCGATGGGGTGCTTGACCTGGCAGTGCAGAGGTACCCCTGTAGGTGAGGAGAGGATATCCGAGTATTCTTCCATGACCTTATCTACTTTCTTCTGTTGTGTGGAGAGGTCGACCGCAAAGACCCTGGATGTGGTTGTGATCTTTCACTTATTCTAAGAGCGAATCACGAAGAAGACAAACTTCCTTGTCTGAGAGATGACCTTCCTGCATTGCTTAGCAGAGATCAATAAAATAACACTAGGTGGGACTGCCTCAAGTATCCTGTACAATTTCTTGTTTAAAGTAATAATAACACTACAAGGCCTGGACTCATATACAACATGATGTTTCCATAAATAAGGTTGGCCTAAAAGAACATCACACAATACCTCATCTTTGAAGGGCCTGATGTTGTACGACAGTCGGCACTGTTGGCTGACGCGGAGATCACTTCCTTGGCGGAGCCATCCAATGGTGTAGGGTTGTGGGTGTGGTGTTGTTGGCAGGGTCAACCTCTTGACGACCTACAGGGTGCCTTTTCCCCACATCTGTGAATGGAAGAGGTGTTCTCCTTCTTCTGGCTCGTTTGGCTCACTAGGCTGGAGCTTGGTGGTAGCAATGGTGGCACTGGGTTCCGCGTCAATGATCCATCTTCCCCTTTCTGGTTCTGTCTCAGAGTTAGAATCCACATCTGATTCAGAGGTTTTCACTTCGACCACTAGCGACTTCTTTGAGCGCAGTCAACAGTGTTATGCCAAGGGCTCTTATGGAAGTCGCACCACTTCTCGGTTTCTTTCTTTGTCTTTTCAGTGTCCTTCTTTTCTTTCGACTTGTACTGGTTGTCCTAATACTATCCATATTTTCTCTATCCTTTGTTCGGTGGGTTGGGGCCGCCCTTTCTTGGCTTTTGTTGTGAGGGGTTCCCAGGCCCAAATTGTCGCGTCTTTTGTTTGAGCTTCTGCTCGATTTTGACGACATATCGGTAGGCCGCACCCAAAGATGAGATGTCCATAAATTCCATTTCAGTCTGGATGTATCTATGCAGAGCACTGCGATACTTGAGCACTGGATGTTGCTTCGAATCTTTGATACCCAACTTGGTGCACAAGGTATGGAAGATATTTGTGAAATTTGGCACTGCTTAGTCTCTTTCTTGCCACAGTGTGGTCCATTTGGTATACAGGTCATCATAACTTCCGACAGGGTAGTATTGTTCCTTAATAGCATCCCCGAAGAATTCCTAGGTGGTCATGACTGAAAATAATGAGGTTTCCTCTATTTCCTTTTGCTCACAGAAAGTTTCCCACCAATATTTGACATGGGGAACGACTTTGAGGAGCGCAAAAGTAATATTTTCTCTATTCAAAAATTTATGAACAAAAAAATACCCTTCTAGTAGATTCAACCACTTGTCTACAACATTTGCATCTATCTGACCTTCAAATATAGGAATATCAAAGTTTATTTGTACCTTGAAGGGGGCAGCGCCTCCGTTCAAAGAATATGCGTCGCCTGTTGGTAGCCGCCGAAGGATTTGCGCGAAACTATCCATCATCTCGTTCCTCTGTTGCGTGAGGGATTCCTCAATAAATAGTTTGAAAGGATCTCTTGTCCCATCATATTTATTTTCTCCTGCCATTCGAGATCTCCTGGGCATGCGAGAGCTTCTTTCCTAAAGAGAAACAAGCTCGAGACCCAACTCTTTGTACTCCGACCTTGTTGGGGACATAGATTAAGACGATAAGGAGCAGACCGCTCTGACACCACTGATATGGATTTTATGAGAAGAAAAAAATGAATATATATTATTAACAGGTGCTTAACACAAAAGAACAAAGATACAATAAAACTAGTTTTCTATTCAATAACGAAATAAGCTGAAACTGTAAAATGCAGCGGAAACAAGCTTGTTGGAATGGTGGAATAGAGATACAGTAAAACTAGTTTTCTATTCAATAATGAAATAAGCTGAAACTGTAAAATGCAGCAGAAACAAGCTTGTTGGAATGGTGGCAGCTTATCTCTAAGAAGAGATGTGATAGCAGCACGCATTCACACGAAGAAGATTACAATGAGGCTCTGAAGGGATTTTTACAATAAGCAAGAATGCCAAAATCCCTAGACATCCAAAAACCTAACCCTAGGAGATGAAGCGCCAAAAGTCATGTGGGCCTCGTTTGGGTAAGTTAGTACATCAACTTCCTGGGGTCCTAACTTTTGCATACGATCTCTGTTTTAGGCATGTGATAGCCCGTTGGAAAGGTAACGTCGAGGAGATTCATTTTTCTAGATCAATCATGCCTTAGACTATCATTGATGAGCTCGATACCTAAAAAACTTCATTTAGGCCCTCAAAATGGCCTAAATTGCCAAAATTATCAGAAAACTGTTTTGAGTCAGTTGGAAAAGGTGGGTGGCCACCAATATCCATCTGGATCAAATTGTGAAACTTATACTTGATGTTTATTAACATTACAATGTGAAGTAAAAACCCACATTCACCAACCTTCACCCATGATTATACACTTACATGTGTTTCCTCCCAATCAAACTTTGCAATAGGACTTAACCAATCACTTAAAAACTCCTAATATTTTAGATGTAAATGACTCGAGAGTATTAACTCACCACTCCTACTCTCAAAGCTTTACCACCTAAACTATTAATGGTGTTTTAAAAAGAAAATAATTTAATTTGTTTAAGATCATGCATCAATTTTAATGGTTGTTGATTTCTTAATAAGGTTACATAAGTGAAAAAGGTTACATTTAAAAAGATAGTTTAAACTTTTTAAACGGTGCTTAAGGTCAAAATTTTGCAAATGAAAATCTCTTTGAATGAAAAAATAATTTCAATTAAATTTTTAACATCACAAATTTACATTTCTCTATTGAAACGATGAAAAAATAAAAGAAGTCTTGTCAATATAAAATGCAATGCAAAGTTTGACATAAAACCATTTCAATACTCTAAGCAAAAATTTGACATAAAACCATACTCTAAGCAATAATTGTAATAATTTTGTTTTTTTATTCTTAAAAACAAATGACCATTTAATCAACTTTATTTTTGAATGTTACTTAAATTCTTCAAATTACCAATACACTCCTTAAATATTATTATTTCTTATGTTGCCTTTTTCAACCATGAAACGAAGAAATTCAAATTATATAATGCTAATGCATCGAGAAAAAAACCGCAAATATTATTATTTCTTATGTTGATTTTTTCAACCATGAAACAAAGAAATTCAAACCATACAATGCATCAAAAAACTGCAAAATTCTAAAATTCCTCAAATTACCAACACACTGTTATATGAATGGAATGCAATAATACATATTTTTGAATCTTTTCATTTATTATTTTTAATTTTTTTATAAAGAATTTATAGAACAATGAAACATAGAAATTCAAACGAAAAAATGCATCGATGAAAAAATCGCAAGATTCTAAAATAGTAACTTGAAACTTTTTTTCAAAGCTAAAGCCCTTTGCCCTTTTGGAATTCATATTATTCTATAAAAACTCAATTGTGCAACAAAAAAAACACATATTACTGATTTAAACATAGTTTGTAATTTTGTAACATGCAATCCTTAACGATGGTATAGAGAATGAAAACATGTGAATGTTCATGTTTATATACGCTTTGAGTAGTAATCAAAAGACATAAACCTTTTAAAAAAGAAAAGAAAGAACTACAAATTGAAATGGTTGGATTTTCTAAAAAGAGAACTACAAATTGAAATGGTTGGACTTTCTAAAGAAATAACTATTCCATATGACTACTAGGTAGAAAAATAACAAAGAAGAAAACAAAAAGTAGCCAATGATAAAGTAAGAATTCCCAAGAATCTTGTCCTAGTGGAGTCACCATTCCCATTACCTAGTAAGAATTCCCATGGGAATGACTTTTAATAAGAAGATGATAAAATATATCAATGTTGGCCTTCGAATTAATAAGTAAAAACACAGATATCAAGACAAGAGAATTTAATGTTGGATGCTAAGTACTTTTTATTTGAAAAAAATCGTCACAAATTATATATTGTTTTTTTCACACGGGCCTATAAGTTCCATTTGCTTCTAATCTCATCTCAGAGCCACACAAAAGACCACTGGTGTAATGATTCTCACTGGGAGTTGTCCCTTCCTATGAGCACATCCCTTGTTAACTTTACCAACAACAACAATTTAATTTGTTTCTAATTTGTTTTTTCAATGTTTGTGAGTCATTTATACAAATAATATGGTTGAATTGGTTGAACGTTAGTTACCCTGCGTTTTTCTTACAGAAACTTTAGAGGGGTAGGTATCCCCTATTTTATTAAATTGGGTACTATTATTAAATTTGATATTAATAATAGGGTGATAGGTTCAAATCTAGAGGGGTTGGGGTGGGGTGTATACACTTTTGTAGACTTTAACAAACAAATTGCTACACAGAGGAAGTCCTTTATCCAACAAATAAGGGATCTCATACACTAATTTGGTGTTGTCTTGACTATGACCTTAAAATTAAATTATTATTATTTTTATAAATGTACCCCTTCCTAATTTTGAATATAACCTATATAAAGATACACATATTTTAGTCTTGGGTCTCATTATATACCAAAGAGGAAGAATGTGGTAATTATAGTTTGAGTGGGTCTAATGGTTAAGAACATGTGTTTCCTCCTAGGAAGTCACATGATCAAATCTAGAAGGGGGTAGGGTATGTACACATTTGTAGACTTTAACAGTCAAATCGTTGCACGGAGGTCCCTTGTCCCATGAACAAGAGAATCTCATACACAAATTCGGTGTCTAACTTAACCATAACCTTAAAATTAAATTATTATTATTATTATTATTTACTACATGAAAACTTGTAACGATAATACCTTCAATAAAATTGCGCTAAATATAATTATATTTACAATTATGTATTATTATTATTATTAAAACACACAAGCATGGTTTGTTGAATACTACCATTTCTATTCCTTATCGATCTTAACAACTTTCTACACCATTTCTCTTCATTATCCATCGTATTTATTATATGGCTAACAACAAATACATGAATCACGGCTAGTAGGTATGGAGCACGATTAATAAAACATATGTTGATGGCATATTTGCATACAATACAATAATAGTATGCAACGGGGCAAGAATTCATTTTACAACCTAGTCTTCTTAATTCTTAATTAGCATGATAATTATAAAAAAAAAAAAAAAACATTTGAATACTTAAAGGATTATTTTTGGACATTATAAAAAAAAAAAAAAAAACATTTGAATACTTAAAGGATTATTTTTGGACAAAATTAAAAATGAAATAGATACGATGTAATATTATTTTAATGTTGAAATTATTAAATGTTGGAATTATTAAGTCTTACATGTCTTATGTGAGATCATATTTGTGATTTTTTATTTTATTTTATTATTGGTCATCGTGAGGTAGAGTTTTTCTCTACTTAATGAGTCTGTTTCTATGTTTTAGGAAGTTATTGGATCTAGTTAGATATAATAGGTTCTCTCCAATTAGTTGACCCATATTTTTGAGTGTGGTTGAGATATTCTCTCAACAATTTGTTAGTTTGTTAAAATAATGTTTCTATCTTGAGGCAGAGATCGATGTATTTATAACTATACAATTATTTGCTGATAGTGTACGAGAACACTCCATAGAGATTTTGGTTTGTGGAAATAATGTCTACTCTCCCATTTCTCTACATGGTATCGGAGCAAGACTGGGCTTGACTCCCTAGTTGGAGGGCCCAAGAAAATGTAATCCTATGAAGGGCATCCTCTATAGGAGTAGATTAGTGTCGGTGAGAGTAGATAGTTTTTTAGTGGTGTTATGCTATAGTTTGTCTATAACATTATGTTATGCTATGAGTTGTTTGTAGCTTTGTCCCTAGTTTGTCCATTGATCCGAGAATTTATAATCATTAAGCATTGCATATAAATGAGAGCAAATTTTCATCATGATGTGCATATGTGTAATTAAATATCTACTTAATCAAGCGAGGATGCAATAAAAAACTCACACATATAATTTGACACCCATGCGTTAACGGAGTTCACTAGACTCTGTTGGCTACATCTCCAAATCCACTTGGAATACGAATCACTTCATTATCCTTCCTTTAGAAGGGCTGAAACATTGTCACAAAATGTGGAACATGCTCCTTACAGGGTTGAAACCCAGAGAAACCTTCTCTTACACAAAGAACTTAAGGCTCTCACATAAGTGACATTTCTTCAAACACTAGAAGGACTACATTCCTCTCCATGCATAACTCTATCAAAGGGGCCTAAATGGGCTCTCAAGGGGCCTCCAAGAGGTCTCCCCCCAATGCTTACATAAGGAATTTATATAGTTTCCCTCTCTCCATAATTCAGGGAGACAATATCGACAATTTTAAGATCTAATAACAACTCAAGGACAAAAATGAGAAAGCATCTCAACCAACCTTACCTTCCCCTTGAGACTAGGAAACCACTTGTGATAAAATGAGGAAGAATCCCAAACCAACCTATGAGACTCTCAACCTCTTCTTGAGAATAGAAAAACTAGTTGTGAGGTGGATTCTCACACAAAAATAATTTCCCCTTGAAAAAAAGAAACTAATTTGTGAGGTGGATTCTCACACTTAATTTTAATTTATTTTTTTACAAATTAATTGAAAAATACATGAGCACATTATGCTAAAAAATATTAATCATTTTTACAATATGAACCATTAAACATTCCTCTTAAACTTTGTCACCTGTCACCAATAATCATTTTAATTATCTTTTCCATGGTGTGCAAAGTAATGAATTCTTGGGTGGATATCTTCTTGGATCATACCTCCCCACAAAAAGCACTTTTGATCCTCCAAAAGTATAGAGAGAATTTGTGGCTTGAATCTCCGCAACCATCGTCTAGGAAGAGTCTTACACTCCATGATGCACTTCCCCACTGCTCGATATGCATAAGAAATGTCTTTGACAAGCCACACCATTCTTCTCCTTCACCTTTGTAACTCGAAATGAGGATGGTAATGCCAACACTTGCATCAATGCAAATCTGTAGTTGATTCCTTGATCTGCATAACAATTGTCTTTGAAAGGACACACCCTTCTTCTCCTTCACCTTTGTACTTTGGAATGAGGATGTTGATGTTGATACTTACATCAATGCAAATCTGTAGCTGACAATACATGGATTACAAATTTTGCAAAATTTTCAAAGAAATACCATACTTACCAAGAGTTTATAAAATAATCATGGACAAGTTTACAATGATTGTCAAGATAGACCTAGGAAAAATAATGCCTCACTCAATAGTGGCTACAAGACCCATTACAATGTTTCCAAAACAAGCCTAGGAAAAACACCAGCTCTCACTCAATAGTGGCTACAAGACCCATTAAAATGTTTCCAACAAGGATTAACAAGGTTTAAGCATAGAGCAAAATGCCTCTCACTCTCATCATCACTTTAAGAGTGGCTAAATTCAACCTTTTACATAATTCACATTAAGGCGAATACCCCCAAATCTGCACTAGTGGAAAATCTATGGGTTTTAAACCCCCCATTACAAACAAATGCAACATAATAAATAAGGAAAATTCCATCATCATTATACTCGTCTCCCAATTCTGATACTTTGGCTATAAACATGACTAATTTATGTAGAAGTGTCAAAATGACCTCTTACTGCACCATATCAGTTTGTGTGCAAGGCTCAAACAATGTGTTGGTTTTAACCTACCGAACAAATCTGCGCTATTGACCCATGGTTCGTATCTTTCGGGGTACCAACAAAGCCTAAAACTATCGGCCCTTCTGGTTAACCAGAAGGCAACACAACACACAGAATGCACTGCATAGTCTCACCTGATATAGCTTTTATGGGTGTCTGTAAGGCTCAGGTGTTTACAGCCTAGGATTGAGTAGGAGATAGAGGATCTGCGCTCTGAGCCATTACTTATGATTTGTATTACAAATTACTATTATCTAACCTTTGGGATTTAATAGCGCAACAACAATGAACTAAATAGTATAATAACTCATTCATTCATCACATTCAACATTTAACTAACAAAAGTAAACAAATATATGCATGAATTCATCAAATTACACAGGTATTATTGTGGTTCACCCCCTCCTGTGGCTACGTCCACAAATATTTGGATCTTGGATCTCTTATTATGGTAGTTATGCATTTCTCACACCTCACGCTTACAATTCTCCTTAGATTGGTAAGCTCTCTATGAGGCGAGCTAGATCACACCAGGCATCTCAGCCTACGATATGATCCTCAAGGTATACCTACTGCTTAGCTCACTTGTTACTAGTAGTTCTCTTATCAAAAAATTACATAAAATGAGTTAAAATATACAACAGTAGTAAAGCTCAACCTTCGCAAAATCTCTGAACCTCTTTTTGATACTTGCTTGCCTATATTTATATCTATCGGGCTCTTCATCCGTTTACACAAAAACTCTTACCAAAAACCCTAACTTTATTGTCGTTGGGTCTTCCTTCTTTGCATGCGTTCACTGCTTCCTTCCAACTGTCGCCTCCTTCTTGCATGCATGCATGTTGTGCTTCTTGCCAGTTGTCGCTTTCCTCCTGCATGCTTTCTTTCCCATGATTTCTCTTCCAACTATCATTCTTCTTCGTGCATGCTTTCTTTCCCATTTCAACCTACTTCCAATAGGCCCCCAACACTGACACGTGACTCGTCTCGAGTCACCTAATCTTTTTGAGCTGCCTCGATCTCTTTAGTGATCATCTGGAACTTTTACCTTAGCTCTGTTGTTGTTGTCAGTGCCTGCGCAATCTTCTCCTTAATGGTTTCTAATACCTGAACGACCACTTCATTGCCCAATTGTCCTACGCATTCTTCCTAGGTCTGCGCCATTTGTGCTCTATCCGCTTCTACCTATGCGAGTACTTATACTACCCGTACTTGTAATGGTTCTATTTGAGCCTGCCACTCCTGTTTTTGTGTCTGCGCAGTGATGAGTTCTGCATGCATCTTCTTCAACTCTTGCATCCCCTTTACGCGTTCCAGGATCGGTATGACATTTTTCTTCTACTCGAGTTATTGGATCACTACATTGATCCTTTCCTCTTCCTTGTCCCAGTGTTGAACCTATGGATCCTCCTCCAGTCTTGTCCAAAGTTGCACTGCTTTGTCGAGCAAGTCAGCTGTTGTGCTAACCTGTTTCTGCATATCTTGTATTTGTGTTGTTGCTACCTGCCTCCTTTTCTCCTTTACTGCTGGTGGATTCATTGGTGTTAGCTCTTCTTGGAGATCCCCGACCTCCTTCTAGTATTCTGTGATTACCTGTGCAATCTGGTCGATCTTTTCTGTGGCTGGGAGTTTGTTTCCCTCCATGGTGTTTGGAAGTTTCCCAAAAATTTCTCCCACTTTGCGTTCCAATTCGTTCCTGTGTTCTATCTCCTTTTGAGTTTCGGATTTGGCCTACTTGTACTCTTTTTCCAACACTTCCTGCTACTTTGTTTCTTTATGTAGCTCGACTAAGTTCTTATGTGCCCGAGACTACATCTCGTGGTCGACGTTAACCTGCAATTTGTGCAGTGCCCTTGACAACATCCATGTCAATACCAATTGAATGTGGTCCAAATCCTTCAGTGGTGTCTGTCCCACTATTTCATCCATTCACAACATGCTCGGTTTTATGTGGACCGTTGTGTTTGCATGTGGCATTGGGAGGGTTGGGTCTTGTTCTTCGATCTCCACTCTTTCGTTGGTTTGTGTTGTCAACTTCTATATGCCTCTTCTGCTACTTGCTCTCTGGGATTCTCTGAGTGTCTTGAGGAGCTATCTTATTTCTACCAACTCTTTCTGTAGATTATCCCTGTGATGTGTTGCATGGTCGAAGTCTTCCGCCAGACAATCCTGGACCATTATGGTGATCATTTCTCCATCTTCCTCTGTGATCATCAGTTCTGGTGACGTTCATTGTGCCTTTGATTTCTTGTGCACGCCTGCGTCCTGTTTAGTCGATCTCTTATTTCCCTCAGGATCCTGTGCGATGGGGTTTGGGGCGGTCTCCTGCATTCCTTTGGCTTGTTTTGGTTGTTCGTTAGTCTCTTTCTGCCCCTTCTGGGTTCCTATCTGCTTCGACCCTTCCCTTGCTGGAGTTGGTTTTTTTTTTCCCATCCTTGGTTTCTTGGGCACTAGTGTTTGCGGAGGCTATGTTTCCGCCTGCGTTGCCTCTCCTTCTGCAGGTCCTTCCGGTATTTCCTTGGGAATGGATGGGATCTTCCATTTAATAGGCCATTCACTGATGACCATGTCTATATCACCTTCTGTGATGTAGTAGTGCATTGGTAGCCATTGTTTATTGGGATCCTTCCTTGGTTGTATCCACATGGCTTGTCATGTTTCCCATAAGTTAGCGATGTTCCCATATCACACGACAACGTTTGGTGTTATTCTCCATGACTAGTTAATAACTTCCTGCATATCCCGTAGGTATGCTTTAAAGATGATTCCTATGTCCCTCTTCTATCCAGTCTGTGGCCCTGATCTCAGTACTCAATATATCGCTCCCTCGGGCTATGGTCTCGTAGAAAAAACTACATATTCTAGTTCCCGCCATCCCATGAAGGCTATAAGGGTTATCAACCATGAGTAATGAAATTTTATGCCAAGTTCCTGTGCATCCCTGCAGTACACTTGGAATAAGTTTAACAGATAAGGCACCCATCTCACGAAGGTGCCTTCTACGCACTGAGTTGCAACTGCGATGACTCCTGCTGGTACTTCATCTTTGCAATATTTTCTTAGCAAATTACATGCTAATATCTTTGTGCCCAATTGTGTTGTTGGGTTGTTGATTTGTTTGATTATAACGCCTCATGTCCCCCTCGTTGTGCCATATTTCTTCTTCGTTTCCTCTGCTAATTCTTTTTCCTTGGATTTATCATCTAGAATCAGTGCGGGATCCATACCCTGTTTGGGTAGTCCTGTTATCTGCGCGATAAGGTCCACTATTATGGGGATGGGTCTATCCATCCATATATCCCCTCCATGCATAACTGCTAACAACTTCTTAACACATGCTATTGCATATTGGCCTCTGCCAAAGTGTGAGAGTTGTAGAAGTCCTAAAATGTCAGTTCGGTCTAGTCTAACTGCCCACTGATGCAGCTGGCTGATTGTTTCTCCAAGTTGGTTGACCACTATGTTTTGCATAAACACTTTGGGTGCAAGTTCTGGGTACTTGGTGTCATCTGAGACATCATGGTCAGAATACTTGAGCTTCCCAACGTGACCCAGTAACTGCGGCTCTACCTGTACTCCCTCTGGTATGTGTGGTAGCACAATTTCTGTTGTTGGTTTCTTACGAGGAGAGCTTGATATCAGAATTTTGTATTCCTACTATGGTGGTTGGCACAAAGTTCCAGCAATTCCCTTTTTCTACCCTGTAATCCATTCTAGCCAAGCCGAGGTAGTTCCTGTGGTCTCTTTTGTTTGTTGACCAAGGTTGGATACCTGCGACTCATCAGATTTCCCTTTTGATCCTTGATTCTGTGTCGTGTTGTTACCTTCTGTGGCTAGTTTGGTGCTTTATAGTTGCACTTCCTGTTTAGGTTATGCTTCTTCATTTGGAGGTTCCTACAGTTCTGCTTGCGTATCCTCTTTCAGTTCCTCTGGTTGTGGCTATTGAATCTCTTCCAGTATCGGTGTAGGGCTCATTAGTGGTATCTCTGGGGATGGGATCTCATTGATATCGACGATCTTCGGTCATTGCCGCTCATTTTCTTCCAGCGGTCATCGTGACCTAGTTTGAACTCTGGTCGACCTAGAGGTCGAGCCTGGTTCAATGGACTTCGGTGGTGCCATAGTGGTGAGTGTCAAGCATCTATTGTCTGTAGAGGACTGTGATCTCTCTCTATTCATTCGATTTGTTGTTTCTCTCTCTATGTTCTTCTTTCATGAATATATAAGTTGCTTTCATGATCGCATGTTGTATGGGTTTGTCCTCAAGATTATCAAAGACGCTTCCTCCATGATGTGATTGATGCAACATAACTGTGGATTCAATGCATGTGCGATAGTTTTGTACTTGCCATTATGCTTCTCTGGCCGTTTCCATTTGGCATGTTTAATGTGACGTTCCATCAGTCCTTGCTGTGCCTTAATTCCTCTTTGTGCTATCCTATTGTCCTGCTTTTGCTGACTTTCCATTTCCCACTCATTTTTCTTAGGCATGTGACCGTTACTCTTGCCTTTACTGCATTCATTTTTCGAGCATCCTATGGCTTTTTCATGGATTTTCAATTTTTTCTCTCTTTTTTTTTTCTTACTGCGTGGTGGGTGGTCGACTGTCCTTGTACATCTTCAGTCGGCTCCCGTTGATCATTCCCCGGAGGTCTGCACCTGTTAGATCTCTTAACTATACATATCCACCGTCTGTTATAGATTTGACCTCGTATTGTCCTGACCAATGCATTCTCATCTTTCGTGGGTGCTGAAACGATTTGTTGTCATAGAGAAATGCTAGATCTCCTTTCGTGAAAGTCTTCTTCTTAATGTGTCGATCATGCCATGCTTTTTCTCTGGCCTTCTGCACTTGTTCATGGAATCCTACCAGGATTCGATCTTCGTCAATTGCTAACAGTTGATGCAACCTTTCCTGTATCACGCTGCGTTCTGTCATTTGTGTGATAGCGGCTATGCGTAAGTTGGGTATTAAAAATTTCAATGGTACTACCGCTTCTTGGCCATAGATGAGTTTGAATGGTCTGTGCCCTATAAAATTCTTACATGTCGTCCTATAAACCCATAATAATGCTGGTACTTTGAGGTCCCAGTTGTCTCTGTTGACATTACAGATCTTTGTCAATGCACTCTCTAAAACTTTGTTGAAGGCTTCTACTGTGCCATTTGCCTGTGGGTGATATGGTGTTCTTTTCTGGTGGTGAAGTTCAAATTATTCTAGCATTGCGCATATGGTGCTATTTATGAAATGCGTGCCTTGATCGCTCATCAAAAATCTTGGGCACCCAAACTTAGTAATTACTTGTTTGAATAAAAAGTGTGCACCGGTCTCTGCGATATAGTCCTTTACTGGTGTGACTTCCACCCATCTTGTTAGGTATTTCGTTGCGGTGACGATGTATCTTTCTCATGTTCTTTTGGCTGGTGGGTTAATAGGTCCCACAAATTCTATTTCCCATTTATCAAATGCCTGTAGTGTCACTTGTGGTCATAATGACATCTCATCCCTTCTGCTGGGTTTGCCTACCCTTTGACAGACATCGCATCCCTGAAAATATTATTTCGAGTCCCTATGGATCGTTGGCCACCATAGTCCTGAGTAGAGTACCTTATGGGAGGTAGCTTTTCCTACATAATGTCCTCCTGCCAATCCCTCATGGGCTTCTAATAAAATTCTTGGTCGTTCGTGCTCAAGAACGTACCTTCGTAAAATGCTATTTGTGACCATTTTATATAGATGTCCTGCGATCAATTGATAGTCAGTTGCGCTAACTACCAGGATTTTCTTCTGCACAGTGGTATACTCTTGCGGTGTGGTACCTGTGCTCAAGTGTTGGATGATCTCTGTGAAGCAGTCATCAACAATTTGTACTGAGAATAGCTGTACATCCAGAAATTTGTCTTCTAAGCTTGTGGGTTCTTCTCCATTTGTGACCCATGATAGGTGGTGAGGGCCTTCATTTAGTTTTCCTGGTTTGACAGTTACTTCAAAGTAAAATTCTTAAAATAACAATAACTAGCACCAAATTCTCCCCCCCCAACACTGGCTTGTTGACTAGGTACTTTAGGGCTGAGTGATTTGTAAACATCTTAAAATGTTTTCCCAATAAGTAGTGTCTGAACTTCTGAAGTGTGTAAACCATAGCTAGGCCTTCTCTTTCCATTGTGTTATAGTTTTGTTCTGAGTCGGATAGTTTTCTGCTTGCAAATGCTATTGGGTGATCCAAGTCTCCTTCTCCTGGCTGTGCTAAGATAGCTCCCAGTGCTATCGTTGATGCATCTACATGCACATGGAATGCCTTTCCCCAGTCCATAAATACTAATATCGGTGCAGTGACCATATTTTCCTTCAGGGTATCCAGACCGTGTTGATACTTTTCGTTCCATTGGTACTTTGTATCCTTCCTTAGTAGTTTTTCCATTGGTGTTGTGATCTTCTTATATCCTTTGATAATTTCCGATAGTATCCTGTGTGTCCTAACATTTCTCATAGCTGGCGGACTATTTTTGGCACTTGTAAATTAATGATGATGACGACATTTTTCGGATAGACCAATAGCCCTTGTTTTCATACTATATGGCCCAATAGTATCCCAAACGGTGTTCCAACTATGCATTTCTTTATGTTCAGTGATATCTAAAACTGTCTGCATTGCTCTAGCATCAAGCATAAGATGTCTACATGTTTTTTCAATAGACTATAGACTATCCAGTTGTCCAGATATACTTCAAGAAACTCGTGGATGAATTCTTTAAATGCTGCGATAACCACTCTGGAGAAGATTTCTAGTGCATTCTTCATTCCAAAGGGCATGACTGTATATTGGTAAGATCCCCATTTCATTGCGAATGTGGTCTTGTATCTATCCTCTCGTGCTATCTTAATTTGATGGTAACCTGAGAATCCATCGATGAATGAATTCGCTTCGTGTGCCCCCAGATTCTCTAACACTTCATCCGTGAACAGTCTAGGGAATGGGTCGAGTAGGCATGCATCATTCAAATTCCTCAAGTCAATGCATATCTTGATCCCTCTTCCTTGTTTCTTGTCATGTACGACCATCGGGCTAATCCATTCTGATTCCTCGACTGGTTCGATTATGCCGGCTTCGAGCATTCAGTCAATCTCCTCTTTAACTTTTTGTTTATATATAGGGTTCAGTCTATATGGTCGTTGTCTGATCGGTCTCGCTTAAGGTCTGAGAGGTATTTTCATATCTCCCAGTTCACCTACTATACCTTTCATCTCTGTAAATGTTGTAGGAAATAAGTCACTGTATTCACGCAATGGTTCTATAATGATTTCTACTTTTGGGTCATCCTAGTAGTCTCCAGTGCTGGCCATTTTGGGATGTTTTTTTGTACCGATGTTAACTTTATTTACCTTGATTGGCGCAGAAATAACTTCAGATTCTATTTGTGGTCCCTTCACATCTCTGTCGCCTTCTACTTCTGCAATCTGAATGTCGTGTGGGTTCTCTTTGTCCAGTATGTCCTCCTGTACATGGTAACATGACATTAGTTCCTTGACTGTCTATTTATTTTGTTGTTGCTCTTCGATAATAATTTCTACTTCTGGCTCCTCAATGAATATGACTCCTCTCATTTGTTTCAAAGTTGCGTCTATGTTGGGGTTCTCATGCTTGAATGAGAAAGTGGTGGTAAAGTTTTGCTGCAATGTTTCCCATGTTGTAGTTCCATTGCACAATTCCTAATATGTATACCAGTTCCCTAGTATGTCTTCTAATGTATGAATAAAGTAGTGAGGCCATTCCTCTTGTGGTGTCAATTTCCACAGCACCATCAAGTGTTTCATTGGTGTCCCTAATCCTTCATATTTATGTTGTTTGTTGTTTTTCTATGTTGTGTCGAACCTTATGCGCAATAGCCTCTTACATTGGTACCAGTTTGTGATGGTATCCTTGTGTGCGCCCCACCATCTGGCAGGTGTGGCCTTGAGTGCTAAGTCCAGTGCTAGTAGCCTCTGGTTCTCTAATACTTCATCTTTATATTGTGTCAAGAATGTTTCCAAATCATTAATTTGTTAAGAACCAAACATCAATATAGCATAGAAAAACTTCAGGAAAGGTACTCAACGCCTTGAAAAAGAGATCATTTCAGATAATAAGCCTCTTCGAGGGGGCAACCTCCTTTTACCCCAC
>CBVK0102223258.1:0-11433 GCA_900067695.1 Picea abies
GTGTATGAGACACTTATATGACACTTTACGACACTTAGGGCGAGGTACCTAGGTGTGCAAATTTCATGTGTAACAACATGCAAGGCAAATCACTTGTGATAATCCTTAGGTCTAACACACACATACACACAAGTGTAGGTTCATCTTAATATCTTTTCAATATGAATAGATTTATATCTCAATTTCTATTTGATTCCTCTCAATGCTTAATAAAAATGGAATTAAAATAGGCTTAGACTAATAGCATAATCCCCTCTATATATATATTCATGAAAAACCCTCCACACATTTCCTCACATTTCATGAATAGTACCCAAGGTAAATGTCAATGGTGGTCCACATGTACACCTAATCCCTAATATATGGATTCAACTTCATTACATCCTTGGCCAACATGGCTTCCACATGCAAGTCAAATCACTTGTGATAATCCTTAGGTCTAACACACATACACACGAGTGCAGATTCATCTTAACTTAAGATCTTTTCAATATGAATAGATTTATATCTCAATTTCTATTTGATTCCTCTCAATGCTTAATAAAAATAGAATTAAAATAGGTTTATACTAATAGCATAATCTCCTCTATATATATTCATGAAAAACCCTCCACACATTTCATCACATTTTGTGAATAGTACCCAAGGTAAATGTCACCAGTGGACAACGCGTACACCTAATCCCTAATAGATGGATTCAACTTCATTACACCATTGGCCAACATGGCTTCCACATGCAATTCAAATCCCTTGTGATAATCCTTAGGTCTAACACACACATACACACAAGTTTAGATTCATCTTAACTTAAGATCTTTTCAATATGAATAGATTTGTATCTCAATTTCTATTTGATTCCTCTCAATGCTTAATAAAAATGGAATTAAAATATGTTTAGACTAATAGCATAATCTCCTCTATATATATTCATGAAAAATCCTCCACACATTTCCTCACATTTTGTGAATAGTACCCAAGGTAAATGTCGCCAGTGGACAACATGTACACCTAATCCCTAATAGGTGGATTCAACTTCATTACATACTTGACCAACATGACTTCCACATGCAAGTCAAATCATGTGTGATAATCCTTAGGTCTAACACACATACACACAAGTGTAGATTCATCTTAACTTAAGATCTTTTCAATATGAATAAATTTATATCTCAATTTCTATTTGATTCCTCTCTTTTTTTTCCACAGAAAAATTTGCTTTATATTATATTATAATATAAACTGATCTTTTACAAGTTACCATCGTCAAAATAACCCAGATACATCCAATAAGTGTCCCATATTGTGCCCAGAGAACACCCCACCACTAACAACCAGTCATCAAAAAAAACCCATCATATGCTCAATTCTCGATACATGGCTATAGAAAGCCTCCACATAAGTTATTCTTGAAAAGCATCTATCAAAGCACTGCCCAAAAAGGATCAAAGTCTCATAGATGTTTCGCACACTAAGCTCCCCCAAAAAAATATTGATCAAACATCAATACTTCTAGAAAAGGTCTAAAGACAAATGAGGACCCTCATGGTCCTCTTCACATTGATAATAAACAATTTTCCCCGGAGCCTTGTGGAGCGCCTGTTTTGAGAGGCCGTCCGCTTCTGAATTTTCTTCTATGTACACATGCAAGAAAGTGATATTTTGGAAAAGCTTGATCAGTTCTTTCATTCTATCCTTCCAGCACTCTAGTGTGATCACCTATAGACATCATTTTCCCCGCAGCCATTCAATGACGATCTTTGAATCCCCCTGTACAATAAGCTCCGAAATAGAAATCTGAGAAGCAAGTGTAAGAAGATCCCAAGCTCCCATCAACTCTACTCTAGTGTTAGTGCCAGGTCCGCAATTAATGGTCCATTTATAGGTTCGGTGTTTGTTGGTCCTTATAACGCCTCCAGCCCCACTGTTTAGTCCCAAAGAAAGAGCAGCCCCATCAAACCATCCTATCGAACCACCCACCACTCCCCGAGCTAGCCTCCTCCTCAAGGTCAGTGCTTTCACTGGTGATTTGTGCTCTCCCATAGCTAATAAGGACTAGAACGCCACATTTTGAGCGGAGGGATACTTGTCTTCAATGATAGTGTGGTTTCGTTCCAACCACAAGAACCCACGGATGAATGCCGATAGAGTTGGAAATGATGAATTTAGCAATTTCCAGTTTTTGAAGCACTCTGAAATAGAAATACCAGTCCACGACCCCGAGAATTTTAAAGATGTTAAAACTCTTTCCCATACAGCGAGCGTAAAAGAGCACTCAATAAACAAATGATACACTGTCTCCTTGCTCTTTTTACATAAAATGCAATAGCTCGGCCCGATGAAACCTATGTGTTGTAAGTTCTCCCATGTGAGAATTTTATTCTCAGCCACCAGCCAAATGAAAAGCTTTATTTTTAATGGACAGTCCCAAGACCACAGAGACTTCTGCCATCCCCCTATCACACAACTCCTTTTCCTTTTTTTAGTGGCCTCGTAAATATTTTTAACTGTTATCATTCCGAAGGAATCGCCACCCATCTATTTTAGTTCGTTCGGCCTCATTAACAGACCAGTGTTTATGAGAGCACAGCGAAAATTCTTCCATTACAATGCTAAGTGCCCCTCTAATTCCAAATCCATGCTTGTGAACCAGTTGGGGCAAATCAGTCCTGGGCGAGGTGCACTATTGGCCTAAAATAAATAAAATACACCTTTCAGATTTAGAGCAGTAATCAAACTCCACACAAGATGGCCACAATCTCCTATTTGATTCCTCTCAATGCTTAATAAAAATGAAATTAAAATAATTTAGACTAATAACATAATCTCCTCTATCAAAAAAAAAGCTAATTTCTTATATGTAAAATTCATCCATATTTTCACTTGAAATTCATGAAATATATCATTTTGATTCTCCGAAAATGATTAAAAAGTACATTAAATTTAGGTGAATTATGATAAAGTCCCATAACGAGACCTATGATCTTGCTTTTTCCCTTTCTTAACCTATGAGAACTATAATATTCTTTGAATCCCAATGTATAAAAAATGGATAGTTACATAAATGAACAAGACTGCATGGCAGCATTACCTGTCGCCTTTGCAAAACCATTAGTTAAAGTAGCATAAATTTGAAATCATTAAATGATATTTGACATAAATGTGCATAAAGATGTACTTAAAGATACCAAAAACTGAAGATCAAACAGAAAATCTATAAATATGCAAAAATAATGGCGGACACAAATCTTACCTTGCTAAGTGGATTCAGAGATAAGGGGCCACGGAATCGATCGAAATTGAGCAGAATTCGGGCACTTCGCAGGATCAAACCCTTCACCTTTGCAACGGACGGCTAACAATGAATCTAGATCTTGGTTGAATCAAAATGGAAACGGATTATGAGGCAGTTGAGCTTCAAATACCAGAATTTGTCGGTGCACATTATTTTTAGGTATTTTTAAATTGATTTTTAGGTATTTTTAAATTGATTTTTTTGATATTATATAAATATAATAATATTAATTTTTTTATATTATATAAATATAATAATATGAAAATGAAAAATTTTAAAGATCCAAATAACATCATGTTATAGTTACGGTTCTTTTAATTATCAAATTAATCAAAATAGATACATAAGGGACAAAACGTGATTCACGTTAAAAAAAGAAGATCTCTATGTATTACCTTGGGAATTATATATTTAGGTGGCTTAACAATGCTTAAACAACACAAGTCCCGTGGGACAGCTTAGATGGCAAGACAAGCGTACCTTTCTCCAAGAGATGGGAGGAGGTCTTGTGGTCGAACCTTGCTGAGTCTCCAGGGCGGATTTTGTAATGTTGCTCTGTAAAAAACTTTATATACTGTTGAATATAAACAAGAAACTTCCCCGTGGAAAAAAAAAGGTGGCTTAACAAATCTGTATGCATTTATGACCTACGGTTAGTAATAATGGATTCATTCCCAAAACCAGTAACATTTTTGTAAAATGTAATCAAATAATTTTAAAATATATATATATATATAATATTTTATTTAACTTCTTAAATTTTTTATAACTATAGATTATTATGTTGGTCAATGCATATCTATCGCTATATACATTGTCTAGACGGTAGGTATAATAAAATTATATAAAAGGCTTAAAGCTTTGGAATTAAAGAATTAAATTTTTAAGTGTTGCTATCAGTTTTGCATCAAACTAAAAAAATTAAAAAAATTAAATTAATTGAATTAAGAAAAAACCATCAAAATAATGAGACGATGTGATGGGAATGACATGATATGATGGCTGAGTATCCTATGCTCACAAAAATTTGTGTTGGAAATATGATGAAATAATATGAAAATCAAAAAGTAAATAAATACAATAAATTATTTTTTAAGAGATTCCAAATTGTTGTGAAAGAGCATATTTTACTATTTATGTAATCCAAACATTCTACTTTTACAACAAAACAAAATTGATTGATTGGAAAATATGTAAAAACAAAAAAAACGTTTGGCCTAAGTTGGTACTTTATTAGAGAGACTGCGTTCTTACTTTATTATCTGGCTCTTCACCTTTTGTGACTTTGAAATTAAGTGGGACCCATTACCAGCAAAAGCAGTGTTCATACTGTATTAAGTGGGACCCATTACCAGCAAAAGCAGTGGTCATACTGTTATATATGCTGCTTACGTTGACCCAGCCAGCTGTCATGGTGGGTGTGTATCCTCATCAACATGCGTGCGTGGATGGGTGTGAATGAAGGTGCCATGCATATATGCATACATATACATGGATGTGTAGGATATACATGAACTACACGTCAGCTTTGCCTAGGAGCCTTCATATGTGGTTGGGAAATATTGCAAGGTGCATACTGGAAATGAATGTACTCTGATTCGGAACGACACTTGTGGTCGGATTGTGCCACGTATGACATGGTTGCCTTGGAGAGAATCGGCTATTTTTTGGTTGTTTTGGATTTTAGCGGATGTGCTTTATTTTGGTCATTATGTGAATAATGTAAGGGTGTTATAAATGTTGACGTGTTATAGTAATATGACCAAATTTTGAGTAGTTATATTAATATGAGTAATTAAAAGAGGTGGGGAAGTTTTTTAAGTTTATAAAAATTTTGAGTTGTTATATTAATATGAGTAATTAAAAAAGGTGGGAAATTTTTAGAAGGTCCTTAAAATTTATAGGAATATTATTGAATATTAGTTTTATTATATTATTGATGAGAATTTAAGAATTTTATTGGAAGTTATAGTTTTTTTTAATTAATAGAAATTTTAATCATAAAACTTTATTTTAAAAATTAAAATCATTAAAAAAATAAAAAATGATTGTATGAAGGTTGGAATTTTGCTTTGATTTATTTCAATGTAATATTTTGTTGAAGGTGGCAAAACCTATTGTCAAATAACAATGAGGACAACCACTATTCATCATTATTATTTAAGGAAAACTATCCATAAGGAAACAAACTTTCACTCTTGTCAAATCTCTTTTGGTCTTGGGTTGTTAACATGTTTCATTACATCTAGGGAAGATTAGCTCTTAACCAATCATAAGTAGTTTTAGGTCTTACTCCAAAACCAAATGACAATTTCATCCCAAATAACATGTGCAAAAAACTCAATATCTCATGTTGTTATTGCTAAGGTTATACTATAAAGGTCGTGTGGTTTCAAATAGTGTTTTACCTTAATCATCAAAGACTAACTTGGATTATAATTTAACCTCTTACCCAATTATTTCAATATAATATTCACTTTCGTAATAGTTATATTTTATATTTATTTTAAACATTTTCTCATTTATTTAATTAATATATATTATTCAAATATAATTTATTTTAAAAACTTTAAATTTAGTCATTTTTTACTAAACATTCCATAATAAGTTTTGAATAAAATTGAACAATGCTCTAAATAAAGGTGATTGGTATAATTACCTTTCAGAACTAAGACATGTTAATAGGAAGTAAAATATATTTTTTTAAGTAAAACAGGGTATTACCTGCTATATTATATTAACAAAAGATACAGAGAGATATAGCGGTGTTGCAACCACCAAATGTTCCGCCATTTTATCAGAAACCAACACAATTTGGGGCACGTATGTTTCTTCTAGAAAAAAAAACAAAAGATTGTTTCGCCATCTGTCCTGCCCGAAGGAAACTAGGAAAGATGGCCATACATCGTCTTGACTTTGAACAATAAGATTAAAAGTAAAAAGGAGCCCCAGCATGGCTGGAAGTGAAAGAAAAAAACAAACTAAAAATGACATGATCAAATACCCAGTGGCATGTTGCCCTCGTCCTCCTGCCACACTGCTCTGGCCTGAATGACAAACGGTTGGGTGCACATTCGGCATTTTCGATTTGTCAGGGCATTGGAGTAAGCATCCAGAAGCATATCCAAATGTTGTCCCATTAGGAGGGCTCTATGCTCCTGGTCTGCCATTTGTCCTCGTAGTTCAAACACTATATCCAAGTGTGCCGCGTCTTCTTGTTGTGATCATCGTGGTTGTGTCTTGTTAGTCATTGGGTGGCGATGTAGAGTCAAGTGTGTATGTTCCTTTTTACATGTGCACACACACCTTAAACAAAAAAAAAAATTGCACCTGTTAAAGAGTTGTTGTCATATCAAGGAGGTTGTCACATTTACCTGCTATATTATATGAACAAAAATACAGAGCGATACAACGATATCGCTTCCACTAAATGTGCCACCATTTTACCGGAAACCAACACAATTTGGGGCACGTATGTTGCTTCTAGGGAAAAAAACAAAATATTGTTTCGCCATATGTCCTCCCCGAATGAAACCACAAAATATGGCAATATATTGTCTTGACTCTGAACAAAAAGATTAAAACGCAGACTAATAAAGACAAGGTCAAATACCCAGTGACCTGTCGTCCTCATCCTCCTACCATGCTTCTCTTTCTTGAATGACAAACGGTTGGGTGCACGTTGGGCATTTCTGATTCGTCGTGGCATTGAAGTAAGCATCCCGAAGCATATCCAAACACTATCCCATTAGGATGGATCTGTGCTCCTGGTCTGCCATTTGTCCTCGGAGTTCAAACACTAGTTCCAGGTGTGCCGCGTGGAGGAATGGTCGATGGGCATCGAAGTGTGCATGCATTCCTTTTGTGTCTGCCTCGCCTGGGTTACACTTCTCTGCTTTTGCGCTGGCCTCATCTTTTTCCTTCGATGCAATGTTTGTGTGGTGCAACATTACTGCATAGGTCCTCTGTGAGACCACAATCATGTAAGTCACTTCCTCAATATAGCACGTTGGGAGATCCTCACAGAGCCTTCCCCTTGTTTTGTCTCTTGCCTGAGGCTCCAGGGCAGTTGGGGTGTCTTCTGTATATGGTATTTCATCTATGTAGCAGGTTAGGAAATCCTCTACAAGCTTTCCCCTTAAGCTACTTCCAGCTTGAGTTTCAGGCGTAGTTGGGTTATTTTCTTCTTTCTTAATGTCTGTGGGCTACTAATTATCCAGTGATGGTGGGGTGTGAGCGATATTCTCCATTGTAGACTCAATTTTAGGAGCATGGAGTGTGAGATGGCGACCCTCACTCTTTGACAAAGATTGGAGTTGGCCAGCGAGAGGGCTCTGGTGATGAGCAACGTGGGTGTGCCAAGTTGACCCGCGATGAGGCTTGCCTCGCTCCCGAGGCATCGTGGAAGAGGAGTGAGTGTAAAACTCACTAGGGCTATGAAAAATCACCAGGGACAGGATGGAAAGAGAAACACACTAGAGCTTACACCTCTTTGTTTTCACATTCTTGTAAGAAGACTGCACCTGGCTTCGCTTTAACTCTGTCATATTTCATGCTTGCAGTGTCGGCCCTTTCGCCCAAGGGAGAAGTCACTCACCCAAAGGTCTACTGTAATGGCCTGCTCCCATTGTTAATGTTGAATAGATGGGGAGCGGCCTACCACATTTAAACCGAGGTTGGGTGCCATACCAGGTGGCAGTGTTGTGCAACGTGTCACCCCATTTGGGGCAACAGGAAGTAAAATATTAATCCATACCAAACTTATCTTTTAAATTTCTTTTTAAATGGCATGCTTGCATTTCAGAGTGAATGTTAATCCATATCAAACTTATCTTTTGAATTTCCCTTTAAATGACATGATTGCATTTTAGTGAAAATGTTAACTCATACTAAGCTTATCTTTTGAATTTCCTTTTAAATTGCATGATTGCATTTCATTGTGAAAATGTTAATCTATATCAAACCTATCTTTTGAATTTCCTTTTAAATGGCATGATTGTATTTTAGAGTGAAAATGTTAATCTACATCAAAACATAATTTTTGAATTTTCTTTTAAATGACATAATTGAATTTTCTTGAGAGCCATGTTTTTGCTATCTCATATTTTCAATTTAAGTTTTCATTGGATTTTTGAATTTGGTCCTCATTGTTTGATGTCAAAATTTCTATCTTCATAAGTTGTTCATGGATGGCCCTTGTTATGTTAATGAGGAATATTGGTGATTAAGAGAGTTATGTGCTACTTAATTAGAGTGATAGAAGATTGGTGGTTGGGAAAGCTATGTGCACCTTAATTAGAGTGACAAGGAATATTGGTGATTAAAGAGAGCTATGTGCTACTTAATTAGAGTGATAGAAGATTGGTGGTTGGGAAAGCTATACACCTTAATTAGAGTGACAAGGAGATAGGTGTTAATAAGTCACGTGGACAATAGAAGAATGCACACCAAAAAAACCCATATGGATTTGGGGTCATTTGATCGTCACCTAGATCATTGTTTTGAGAGAGTCATAAATTATTCTTAAAAATCATAATGATTCTCTTAACATTGATAATACCTAAAGATAAAGGAATAATAGCATCCATTTATGTAAGAGTGGACTTGGTTAGCATCCTTGCTCATATTCCTATAAAAAAAATGAGAAGACCAAAACTTTTGCAATTTTCAAGTGATTTTTTTATTATAAGCATCAACTTGGGAAGACATGAGTGTAACAACACTAATAGTAATAATAGTAATAGTAATGGTGAACTGCAAAACCGATGATTGCACCATCTCCAATAATTAAGGAAGAACATAATCCCACCTTTGGCTTGCCACAAATGACATAATTTCAAGTTTAAGAAGAAAATTGACTATGAAATGAATGCCTTGAGAATCATAAGCATACCACGGGGTCTCCACTCATTGAACCTGTGACATAAAATATGCATTCATGAGATATTAAAGAATACCTCTAATTTCACTAGGTATTGAATACATCCCAAAATCCTTGTGTGTACCTCCTCCTAATACATATTTCCAATCAAACAAACCCCTATTTCTACTAGATATCGCTTATTTTTAGCAAACACCCCTTTTTATATCCCCCAATACCCCCCTCACCCCACATCCCCCCCTCCTCAATATCTACAATATATTGACTCTATTTTTTACAATTAAAAAAAAAAACCTTTATGAATGAACATGATAAGATATTGGTCAATAAAGTGAAGTCCCCGTGAAGCATACTATGAACTTATTCCCAAAAACATGGGACATGATCACATGAGTATCGTGTTGAGGCACATGTGAGTTTGGGAATGTACTAATGAATTTATACTTTAGAAAAAATTCCTTTACCCCGAGAATGAGAGTTTCTCAAACCAGATTTTTGGGTTAAGGTCAAAAGCATTCCAATAAAGTACCTAAGACACTTGCAAATATGGTGCCAATTTTTTTTTATTGATGAGTCATTCCTTATTGAAATGTAGAAACTTGCAAAGAAAATGAAAGAGATCCAAGATAACGAGTAGGCAATGTATCCCACAATAGTCTATTCTTACAATTTCTTCATTTTTCGTTATTTATTAATTGATAAGTCTGTTATGAGCATTTTGTGTTTATTTTAAACTTTTTATTGAATGTCCAAAATGCCCAAAATGCCCAAAATATTTTGTTGGCAAATCATATCCATGAACAAAAGGCTTGAATGAGCAATATTATTAGATAATCAAGTGAAATTTTTGCATTGTGTAAAGAGATAACATAAATACAACCGAACCTCATTCAACATCCATATGGTATATTGATTGTTTTTTCAATTTTTCTTCAACATCCATATGGTATATTGATTGTTTTTTCAATTTTTCACCGATATGGCACCCAATCTAGATAACCATCTCATGTGATGCAACATGGACTAATTAAAATGTGAAGCCATCCTTGCTATTCACAATTTTACTAGTGCATCAAATTCAATTCATATTGGTAAGAAGGGTAAGAGAGTCAAAATGTGGATATCTACTCAAACCCACAAAAATCTAACATAAGTCCACTACTACATGTCCATCATATTTCCCAAACATCCTCAATTTTTTTGGTTGATGGAAATTCATTTTCTAGTTCTAGAAATCATCAAAACACTCTCCCTAATAAAGGGTGGATATTAATTTGGAATCCAATATGATTATTTATCTAATCCATGACTCTTGGGGGCACCCACAAAGAGCATTGGATGGCCAACATCCTACTTGCTTGATAATACATAATCAACTCTATAGTAACATGAAATCAACACAACAATAAGCAAGTTGTGGATTTTGACATTTATGCACGACATGATAATCCATTTACCAATTTAAACTTATAATTTTCAATCAACGTTTAAATTAGCAATAAGTCTCTAAATCATCATAGTTTAATATCCTATAAATGCAATAATTCATTGAAGAATACCTATAAAAATATCAACTTGATACCCAATTGTATTACAGATTTTCATCTTGATTTCCAAACTGCACTTGCCCAAACTTGAAGTTTATCGGGTGCCTCCCTACCAACCCAATGGTTCACTTCAAACCCTTGGCCCTCCAAGCCCATAAACCAACAAAGAACAATGGGGAAAATACCATAACCAAGAAAACATCATTACCATTTCTTTCTCTCTTCCACCTTCTTTCAATAATGAAAAATTCAACCAACCATGCCATGTTTCAACCAAGTGTGTTTCCCTCTTCCCTTCCTTATATAAAAAAAATTGTAATAAAATAATATCAAGTTTTAATACTGTTATAGTTTGAAAATTCACCTAACCCTATCTTCTTGATACTTGTCTTCTTATCCTTGTTATCCCCCATTCCTAGGGATAACTAAGGAGATGATGTCTCGAGGCCCTCAAGTTGTAGACATGGAGTACCAAGCGGCAGATGATTAGGAAGGGGACCCTATCATACCACACATAAGCATTTGATTGATGGAAGCAACATCCACCACACCCAACTTGTCCCACAGAGGACAATAGGTCTTGCTCCATGAGGTAACAAGTATATTGTCGTGGTATGTTTCGTTTTAATATTTGAAGCATTTGAACATGTTGCAAAGGATCCTTTCTTGATTTTGAAAACATTTGCTTGGAAATTATGCCTTTTGCCTCATTT
>CBVK0102223263.1:0-12971 GCA_900067695.1 Picea abies
TATCATTTAATTCATTGATCTTCATACTAAATTGTATGCCAGTTAATTTAATTCTACACAATGTATAACCAACAAAATCATTTGTTAGATCAAGCATAAATAAATCTAGGAATTCGCCCATAATTTCTAACCCTTGAAGGCCGGTAAATGCCTTATGTTTCCTTACTGATGAAATCTGCTACCCAGCTCTAAAATCTAAGTGAAATTATTGATTATACTCTTCCTTAGCTTTCCATTGGCTATTCATTTGCTCAATTCTAAGCTCTGAGCAGGAAGCTATGGCTGCCTAAAGTTACAACTCTTTCTTCATATCTAGAAAAAAAATTCAAATATTTGTCATGCTCTTAATAATGTGGCACCTTGTTGACATGGCATGACACATGTCAACTAATGTGGAAATTGGGTCCATGTGTTCTTATCCATTGTTTCCATTTCATCCTCCTTATTCCATGTTGGACATAAGGCTTGACCACCTCACAGTTTGCACAGGTATGGATATCCATATGTTCCAAACTCCTAGATATACGATCATCTGACACTTTCACAACCTTCAAATATCTGACCATTTAGAATCCATAACTTTATTAAAAGTCCCCTTTTTCGGAAAGCACGGATTTTTGGATGGTCCTCCCTTACAAGCACCTCCTTGTTCATCCATCTTTGTTGACCTGCCCCAATGACAGGCCTTCACTTGGCACTCATTTTCTTGTGTGGCCCCAACGTCAAAGTGATGTGTTCACCTACCTAGAATTTGTCCCCTTCTACCTTGAGGCTTAAGGTTTCTCCCTGTCAAAGTTCCATATCTCACATATGGAATTCTCCCAAAGGTCTATTTATTGAAATCCTGTATCTCTGAATATCTAGATGGTTCTGGTTCCACCACACCATTCCACCATCCGATATCTGGCATCCAGAAATCTAAAAATTTTGTGAAAACCCCACTTATTGTTTATCTGGATTTTTGGATCTCTAGATGACTCTAGTTCAGCTCAAGGTTCCACCACCCGAGATTTATAGAGATTAAATCCTAACCATCCATATCACCTCGATATCTACTCCCAAAGTTCTTTGGTCATCCAACAGGTGTTGACATGGTCACATTGTTTATTTGATGGGACACTTGTATGTTGGCATAGCATTGCTGACACGACATCTAGAATATCGATTTTTGTTAAAAGACCTTTTTTAGAACTTCCATATTTATGGATTTCTTAATGGTCCAAGTTCAGCCTCTTGATTCCTACCATTCGGCTTTCCATTGTGGCCTATTGACAAGTCCTTCTTAATGACACGTCATTTGACATGGTAGACTAATGTGGCATGCTGACATGTCGACTAACACGCTACATTGATGTGGCATCATTCGTAGTCTGCTAATGTGGAATCTAATAGGGTATTCTAGTGTAGCATGTTGTTGTGGAATCCGGCATCCGACAATATGGAAAAATCCACATAATGATTTCTCTGTATTTTCGGATGGTCTGAGTTCCACCTCCTGGTTCCACCATCCAACATATGCCCTACGACCTACCACTTTGTCTTTATTAACCACCTCTGCTAATGTGCCCCTAACACCAATGTTGATGTGGCACCTGACACGGCACGTTGACGTAGCATCCAAGATTTGGCACTTTACATTTTTTTTTCCAAATTTCCATATTCCTGAAACCAGAACTCCTCAAACTCCCGAATATCCATCATTTGGATCCCCCCCCATCAATCACCACCATGGCATGTTGATGTGACTCTACCACTTGAATCCCACCACACGGTATCCATGTCTTCACCACGTGGACTCCACATCACCATGATGTCACTGCCCTACAAGGTTTTGTCAAGTCTCGGTTCTACATCTCACATCCGACATTCTTACAAAACTCCAATTAGTTAAAATTTTGGATGTGTGAATTTCCACCATTTTGGATCCATGGGTTCCACCACCGAGTCCCGCTCTGGCTCATTGTCCTTTGCTAAGGTCCCACATCTGGAATCTAGACTTTTTAACAAAGTCCCCTTTGTGAAAATTCTCAGATGTCCATTGTCTAGATTAGAAGTTCCATCGCTGGGTTCTAGTCACTCACTTCCAAAGGAATTCAAAATTGGAGATCCTGCTTTCTCCAAAAGGATCATTTTTAGGAACCTCTGGATATATGAATTTCCAGATGGTCTTGGTTCCTCCCTCTAGGTTTTGTTATCCAACCTTTAGGTCTTGTGGCATGATGTGTCAACACAGGATGTTTAACATGCCCCTCCACTAAATCACCACATGTCATCTGACTACCACCTATCACCTCCACGTCATCCTAACATCATTAGTACATAGATTTCTCAATTTTCCCACAATTTCAAATTTTCAAAATTTTCCAAAAATGCTTAAAAATCGATATTCTTCTCCTTTCCCACCATGGAATCTCTGTAACTTGGCTTCCCATGACCAATTTTGTTCCTGTGTAGTCAAATCGACCTCTGCACCATCAAATTTTACGTCCTCGTGTCGATTTTCTCACTAAATGCCACTGCATAAATTGGGTTTTTTTCCCGATTGCACCCACTTCCACCATCAAGGCTCTGCAATTGCTTCAATTTTGGCCTATTTCTCATCCCATACAACCCGAGCATTGTAACCTTCACTCTGATACCAATTTGTAGCATACCCAACCACCCAGCTAAGGCACACTACCAAAAAACACTCTACTATGATACCACAATGTATCGATCCCATCCACAAACTGAGTCCTGCTACTATTCTTTTCCAATATTATACCACAATGAAATGTGCACAGGACCATACCTGGTCCACACCACACAAAAATTCTCATTGATACCATCATTAACTCTTCCCAGCATGGCTCTGTAATCTTTTGTACAATCTCCCCTATATAAGTTACAATTATGCAACCCAACAAGCAAACAAAACCATGCAGAATTCATGTACAAGCATAACCATTCGTGCTAAGAATTCATCAATGCAATGGGTAGGAAATTAAATGAACACAACAGAAATTAACACCTTACATACACACATTATGCATAGAAATAAAGAGAATAAATATGGCACTTATCTTTTAAATGAAAGAACTAACTACTTGCAGACCTCTAACATTCCTCCTAGTCATAGACAATGTTGTTCTATCTCTCAGCAGAAAGTTCCCCCCAAGCTAGGGATATGACTCCACTAGGGAAAAGGTACTCTCACCAGTCCCATGAAGGTCTAACAGCACACAATTCAAGGCAAGGCTAATGGCACCAACTCTGAAAACAGTTCCACCTCAAACATTATCATTCCTCATCAACCTATCCCACCCAAGGAAGTGTACCCATTTTCTACTCCACGGTCCTTCGGTTGTACACTTCCCTTTCAGGGCTTCAACAAAATGCCAACCAAGAAGTCTCAGAGCTCTGTGGAACTAGGAACACATGGATTCTCTCAAGGATCTTACAGGCACCCACAAGGACAACACATAAGGAAAACTACCCAAACAATTCTCCCACTCAAAGAGAAATGATCCACAGGCCTGACAACCTACTTCTTCACACCCAAACCACCACGGATTTACACGGTAACAACCACAACAACTTTCCCCTGCACTAGTTTCCACCAATTCATCTCATCAATAGGGAACGCAGTCCCCCATCTCAGACCAATAGACACCCTTTCAATGAGTGACCAACATCTCCCCCAAAACATATTAAGCCTAAGGCTTAAGTATGCATGCAAACAACATGACAAGTGGCACAAGAGTAACCATTTCCTCCCTCTTGAGAACTCATCCCAGCTCCGTGGACTTAGGATAAAACAAAACATGACATCAACTTTAGGCTTGGACTTTTTAGGAATATTTTATTATATTTCGTGTCTTAGCCCCTAGCTTAAGCCCCTCTCATAAGTCCCTTAGAACCCTTTCCCTCTCATGGAGTCCTATCGCCCCACACTATTTTCATCTTTAGATCTACAGTAATGATGCATCTTAGTAATTACAGTAGTGTGATTACAAAATACAAAGCTTGACTCACCAGCCATGGCTTACAAGATCGCATGTCTCATATCACACAGACACCCTTCCCTACACATTCACACATATAAGGAACTATGGCCCAAAACATCCTAGACCACCAACCTATATGAATAGATATAAAAATATATATACAGTTCCTAGACCACCAACCTATATGAATAGATATAAAAATATATATACAGTTACCACTTGGGGGTATTACAAGTGCCAAAAAGGTGTTTTTGTGCCCGTAGTGATTAGTTTCTACATCAACTTCTCGGGGGCACAACTTTTGCATACAATCTATGTTTGGCATGCATAGTGGCTCGTTGAAAATATCTACATAAGGACTACAATATTTCAATATGTTTTGGGTGTGTTGAAGATAAACATAGGCCCTAAAATTTCCCAGAAAACGTTGTTCATGACCTCAAAATGACCCTGAAATTTTAGGACCCAGAAAATCCTAAAAAAATCATAATTAAACAACCAAGTTGAAGAACTATGTTGAGTTAGTGGAAGAGGTGGGTGGCCACAAATATCCAGCTAGATTAATCCTCCCTCCTTTGGAAGCAATGGTCCCTATTGCGTCAAGTTCCTACAGTAGATGGGGAAAATTTTGCTAAATCTGAATCTTGGTGAGCCATTTTCCTTGTTAAAGTTGTCCTGCTTTGAAAACCTGATAGAGTTGTATGTTCTATTAGCGAGTGGAATTGATCTTAGTTTTCATGATCTGATCCATTATAGCCTACTCAAATCAATCAGGATTGATTTTTGTAGGGGCCAATTTCTCAGTCGTCTCTGAGGTGTCCCAACAGAGATGAGAAATATGGTCAAAGAAACTCCACATTAAATATCGAGTGCAATCCAAGGAAAGGAGGATTACTCAATTCAAAACAATTTTCACCCCAAACCTTCATGATTGGTGTAAATCCGATATCGGAGTGGCACGGGATTCCTGTATGGGGGTGTGAGGTGATCCTTCTGCAAATGAAACCATACCTTATCACCAACCTGAAACTTGAGTGGAAAACAATGTTGGTCATGTATTTCTTGTACATGGCATTGGCCTTCTGCAATATATCGTGAACCTGTTATTGGAGGTGCTAGATCCATTCAACAAATTTGGATTCCATCTATGCCTCGGTCTGATCATGGGAGGAATTTGTAGGTGAATGTGGAATGGGAAGAGATGCATCGATGGGCACTAATGGTTGGAACCCAAAGCACACATGAAAAGGGTTTTGGCCAATAGAGTTGTGAAGGGATCTGTTATAGCTATGTTGAACATATGAAGAATCTATCCCATGTACATGGATGCTTGGAGTTGTATATGTACAGAATATGCACAATCATCTTGTTGACCACTTATGTTTTCCCATCTATTTGGACGTGAAAGGCAGTGAATTTGGTCAACTTGGTGTCCATTAGAGACCATAGGCTAGACCATAAGGTATTGAGGAACATGTTGTCCCTATCGAAAATAATGGTGTGTGGAAGCCCAAAATGAACCCAAACATGCTCAAATAAGATCCTAGCAATGGCCTCGACTATGCTACTCTTTTTACATGGTGCCAAAATGGTCATCTTAGAGAACCGATCGATGCTTTTTACATGGTGCCAAAATGGTCATCTTAGAGAACCGATCGATGACCAAAAAGACACAATCATGACCGTTTTTGGTGGAGGGAAAACATGACATGTAATCCATGGAGATTGATTATGAGGGCTTCTCTGGGGTAGGGAGAGGAATGTGCAACCCTTGCTTCTTGATGGATGGTTTATCAATGGCACAGGAAATGCATGAACTGATATACTTGTTGATGTTATGTCAAAGCTTTGGCCACTATAAATACTTTTGAAGTATTGATATTGTCCTCTCCACACCAAAGTGTCATGTCAATTGATCGTAATGTGCCTCCAAAATTAGCTTTGCATGATCACTTTAAAGAACACAAAGATGGTCTAGATAGCACAAGAGTGCATCCTAGAGGTGGAAGTGCATGACATGTTTTTTTTCACTCAGTGTTTGATAAGTAGCAGCGAAATCAGAGTCATTGTTGTATAATTGTAGTCACTTTGAGGTCTTGTTCCCACATGATTTAAGAACTGTGGTTAGTGACACAACTAGGGATCGAATGAGGAAGTATGCAACATGGTTGGAAATTCCCTTCTTGCACTTAAAGTTCAAGAGGAATTGTTTTGGGTATGTAGACCACTTTTGATGGTGGTCATTATGCAAATTTCTGTGTCTTTTCATGAATTTCATAGGCTTGTGATTAGTGTGGATGATTGTTTCCTTTCCCATAATATGATGCTTCTACTGTCGACATGCATGCATAATGGAGTACATCTCATTTTCATAAGTTGGATATTTGTGAAAAGCATCAAATAGTGTCTCACTATGATATGCCATTGGGTGTGTTGGAACCCCAGGTTCTGATGGTTCATCCCACCTCTACTGGAGACGTGTTGGAACCCCAGGTTCTGATGGTTCATCCCACCTCTACTGGAGACATTCGATCAGTCAGTCAACTAGCAATTGGATAAAGTTGGTTGGGTGGTCGACTAGACAGTCAATCAAAACGTCGGCTAATAATCGGAGACAGATCGTCAACAAGTTGACTAGTCGAGCAATTGATTATGTGGTCAGGTTGACTAGGTGACTCAACTAGCTGACGAAATAGCATGGGTTTGGCGGAAACCGTTACAACCATCGACAGTTATTTGTGGACAATATCTTCTTGATTTCAAGGAAATTGGTTAGATATTGAGACTATAAATTAAAGACTCCATGGGTAGATATGAAGAATGAATCAACGTATGAATCATTATAAGTCTATCATGCATTGTGATGTTGTAATCATGATGTTCTCTTATTAAGTGCTTAAACGGTGTCTTTAGACACCACCGATCTTCTTTGGAGTATTTTCCCTTCTATTATTTGTTTCAAATTATGTTTGTTTTTTCCTTTCAGGGTTACCCCCAAAACCGACATGGTATCAGAAAGATTAGTTTTGAACTTGCCTATTGTTCACAAATTGTGTTGAGTCGAATCTTGTAGTGATTGGCTCTGGGATGTTGATTTGTTGACTATAACCCGTTCGGATCACATCAAATCTATAATACATCAGAAGATGGCTTCCAATATTGATCTTGTTGTTTTGAATGGACTCAATTATGCTATCTAAGCACCAGACATGGAGACTTTTTTGAAAAGCAAGGGACTCTAGCAATGTACTAAGACTGACATTCTAGATCCTAAGGATGACCAAATGAAGTTTATCATCAACGAGAAGAAATATGAGGTTGTTGTCGTCATCATAACCTACATTTCTTGATAGATTCGCTTTCATACAAGTGGGATCGACTACCTTCATGAAGTCTGGAAGAAGTTGAAGTATTTATTTGATAAAGTCGACAAAAGTTAAGTTATGCAATTAGAGAAAGAGTTGATCTATTTTGATACTCATTCCTTCATAATAATTGAGGACTATTTGGCTCGTGTTCAAGAGCTACAGTTGAAATTAGACGAATGTGGGAATAATTTTTAGAATAAGGATGGGAATCTCATTGAACTGGTCCTGATAAATCTAGGAACACCTTTTGACGTGTTATGCTCCACATTCTGAACATATTGGTAGGCATGCAAGGAAGATGGTAATGACTATATCTTTGATACCTTATGTGGATTATTGATTAATGATCAACACATACCTTATGTGGATTATTGATTAATGATCAACACATATTGCTTGATGAAGGGGATCTTGGTGGTAAACATTAGGCTCACTTGCTCAAGGGAAAGGGCAAGATGAATTATAAGGAAAGAGGAAACTCTAATGCTCATGTACACAAAAAGGAATGCCTTGACCAGAAGACTAGAATGAAGATTGATGAGCCAATATCCATCGATAAGAATTGGAAGAATAAAATGTCTATGTACTATGGAAAAGATGGCCATGCAGAGAAAACATGTTGGAAGAATATTTCTAACTTAGAAAAGAAGGTTAAGTAGCTTGAAGGCGACGTGTTGATTGTGCATCAATTGACCGTCAATTTTACCTTCCGATTTGGAACTTCTCAAGTGTTTCTTGCTCACACCTCGAAGAATGAGTGGGTAGTCAATTATAGGTGCACTCATCATATGGAAAAGGATGTTTCTATGTTCTCCTTCCTAGATGAAGCTGTCGAGCAAAAGATTTATGTTGCTGACAATTTTTCTCTCAATATTGTTGGACATGGTGATAGCCCTTGTCAAAATGGTAGTTGATGTTTTTCATGTTCCTAATTTGAGTGCAAATCTATTGTCGGTCTCCCAACTAACACATACTGGTAAGATTGTTGAATATTGGCCAAATCAATTATTTGTTAAGGATGTGAAGAATGATAGGTTGATTATCGTCGAGGGGTTTCTCAACTCAAAGGGTGGATTGTACAAGTTTTGTGATCTCCCTCAACTAGATCATGGACCAACCACTTTCATTGTTCAGACCGACAAATGAAGCAGAATTTGGTATGAACAACTTAGACACCTAAATTTTCAAAGTCTGAAGTCGATGGTCACACAGAAGCTTCCTCCAATAGAGTGAATCTCCAAGATGAATGATCAAAACCCTAACTATATTAAAATTCAACATGGAGAGAGAAAACATCAAACACAAAAAACATGCAAAAGATTTACCATGGAAACTAGGTTCAAAGATATCTCCCTTAACCTATATCAATCCAACAAACACTGGCCACAACTATATTAAAATTCAACATGGAGAGAGAAAACATCAAACACAAAAAACATGCAAAAGATTTACCATGGAAACTAGGTTCAAAGATATCTCCCTTAACCTATATCAATCCAACAAACACTGGCCACTTTGGGGCACTGTTACAATAGATAAATGAACCCATTAAATAGGCTTCATACATACAAATACAGTGGGCTAAGTAAACCACATGCAACCATAAACCCACCCCTAACCGAGTCAAGATTAACCTAACAATCCCCCTTCAAAATTCACTCCCAACAAACAACCTATCTCCAAGTTTATCCAATTATGTGGAAATCATTATAATAATCTCCCTTAATTCTATCCCTACATTCTAAAATGAAAATATGGCCTTTTCCAAAACTTACACCGGTGAGTAACTAAATCTTTGATACGCATGCCTAACTAGATCTTACAAGAATATGTCATTCCTATATAAGCATATGAACATCCACATGTAATCAATATCAATCCTACAAAATGCCTAACACTACATGCTCGAGCATATGATGTTAGTGAACCTCCACCCTACTTCATTTCCCACCTTGCCTCTTGCTCCAAAACATAGTTACATGGACCAACACGTGTAGTAAATATACTTTAGTGTTCTTCTTTTGTCATAGATTGAATCCAATCACCCTTAAAATGACCCCTCAATGTATCCACAACTTGGTAACGATGCTTTTACAACTCATCCTCCAATATTTCATTAAAAAAAATAGCCAACAGGAATAGAACCTTGATCTTTACCTTCTCAATCACGCATAGAGATATTTCACCCTGTGCAACAACCTAAAAATCAACCAACAAGATTCATCTCCAATCATCAATGGCACGGAATGACCCAACTATTGCACAATATCATTTGTTTTGCTCAGTTGATTATGGGATTGTTGGTCGATATCAATTCATTGGGCACACAATCATTAACTACACATGTAGCAAAATTTCTCCACACATCACACACCACCAACTTTATTATGATCATAAAAGTGCATAGGAGGATGCTCAGGTCATGAAGAACCAGAGGAGGACACATTCTAAATGGGCCTCTCTTCCATCATGTGATCATAACAAGATCCTTCAACCTCCATTAGAGTGAATGCTTGCTCAACGACAAGCTATCTTTGTTCACTACCACCGCAAACTCTGTCCTCAATTCATGCATACAAATTATCAATCAACTCAATACTAGAGCATCTTCATAGTGATCGTGCTTGATTCTAGAAATTTGACCTCTTCTCAATTGGATTGCACTCAAGTCAGGTTCCATGGATCCATTTTTTACCATAGCAATCTCACTCAACACAAGCTCAATCAATCCACCATTCTTCAAACTTCAATCAATCCAAACGTCACTCCAAATCCCATCTTTCATCAAACGCAGTGCAAAAACCAACCCTGTTCAACAACAACGAAAAAATTCTCTAGAAAGTGCCTTACAAATCAACTAGGGTAAGATAAATAATGCCAATGATCACAATAGACTCAGGATCAAGGATTAGTAAATCCACCACATGAACATGAACATAGGATCCCCATGCATCTACATATAACAATTTATCTGTCCTCAGCTTCCGAGGATCACTCTCCTCCACAAACACATGCACTATGAGCTTCCATTTCTTTCATGTACCATATTATAGGAAGCGGCGTCAACACTAAGAACCTACTCAATGCATCAACAAAGCCACCTGTAAACTAGGGCATGTGATTCACCTAACAAATCAGTCATGTTATAGATTAAATGACCATACACACAACCATCATCAAAAAAATATCCCATGAGGTGTATACCAATTAGTATGTGTGGGGTTTAGTCCCCATCAAGTCATAGGTTCAAATCTCATGGAGAGGGGTTGAATATGGGAGCCACTTGTGGGGGAATAAAACTATCTCGTGGGGATTTCAGGTTCATATGAGTCTCACACAATCCTGGTGACAGCATCTCAGCCTAGCTTGGAAAAAAAGGCCATCATCAAAATCGTACTTCTCTTCATTGCTCTTAATGGCATGACTCTCACTAGAAATTCTAGGTCAATGTAGCTTTGTTACCTTATTAAAATCCAACACTAAGAGAAAAACAAATCGAATAACAAGAATGCACTTAAGAAAGAACACCAACGATCTACATCTCCTCGGGTGACTCTCTGCATCCTAACCATTTGGACCTGCAACGACATCCATGCCTATATTGACATCCATGGCCATCCAAGTGATAATACTATGTGAATTAGTAAACTATGTGTCGTAGCCCTTGACTTAGTCAAATTCAAATCCTAACAATCCCTCATTTAACCTTGATTTAGGATAAAAAGACATCCTCCTCTATAGTTAAATAATGGCCTACTTCCATAGCCTTAAACTCACATATAGCCTAGTTCAAGTGTTACCAACTCTTTACAAATGATTAAAGAAATCAAGGGTATGTATATCAATTGGTATTACTGAAATATTCCCTTTACATAGGTAGATAACCTATCTTCAAACTCGACAAAAAGAATTTTGATTTGAAGGCACTATCGTAATGAATTTTATGTGAGACTGCATGCATCACTTCACCATGACATAAATCTTTCATGAACTAGGTAGCCAACACCCACAAGAAACTTCCTTAAGTAGTTAACAATCATGTCACTTAATGTAAGGTGCCTAAGGAGGATAATATGAAGTAAGTAGAGAGGTACCTAAGAGGGATAATGAATGTAATGTGGCCAATCATGGAATAGAGCCAACACCCACAAGAAACTTCCTTAAGTAGTTAACAATCATGTCACTTAATGTAAGGTGCCTAAGGAGGATAACATGAAGTAAGTAGAGAGGTACCTAAGAGGGATAATGAATGTAATGTGGCCAATCATGGAATAGGCCCATTTGGTAGTTAGCAGGTAATAAAAAGGTCCATTAAGTAGTTAAAATGAATAATATAATAATGAGAAGTAGTTGTTGGAATAGGCCCAAAGTATTACTCATTAGAAATTATATATACACATGAGTATCATATTGAGTATTGTATTGTAACAAACATGGTTTTTGTAGTGATTATTTCCATAAGAAGTTCTTGATGGCATTACCCTACCTTAATGGTTCTATTTGTATTCTAGTATTATCTATTGTGTGGATGTATTTTATCATTCTCAATTGAATGGTTTATCTTCCATATTTTATCTACTAAGGTTCACTATAAATGGTACAAGAGCTCTTTCTTGGACAAAAATGGAAGAAATTTTTCTTTTTGCAGATTTTTCAAAAGAAAACATAGTGTCCTCGCACTTGTATGCATTCTTGTAGCATTCTATGTAAAATCTAAAGAAACCAATTGTAAATCTGATTTCTTAACGAAAAAATACCCAATTAAAAAAAAATGTGTTTAAATCAAAGTTTGGGAAGTGAAGATATCATTGATTTTAAATTAGACATTTTAGAGTTTGTTTCATTACAGCCACGACTTTATTAGATATATTGTAGAGAAAATAACTTTTGACGGGTTGCTTATCTTGTAGCTAGAGCAAGGCCAAATGAAACAACACTTCAATAGCTTTAAGTTGATATGTTATATGATATATTTATAAGCCATCTTGAAGGAGTTATGGTATTTCAAATTTGTCGCCCCAAAACCCTAGTTGCACAATGAAGCTCCATTGAAAAAGTATACTATTTATTCAAAATCCTAAATTTATTTGTGGGTATTTTTCAAGCAAAATGTTGTTTACAAAAAAATACGATGGTCCTAGTATTAAAGAATACATAGAATACATAAAGTCAATATGGCCAAAGACTTGGAAAAATTGGCTCTTTTGTAATTTTAGTGACAATGTTGCCATATGATGGAAGTTGCTTAGCTATGAAAAGATGAAAATACTTTCAAATTAAGCATGTCAACAAGTATTTTTAGAGAGATGACCTCATGCTATGAACATGGATTAAGAGATCATAAGGGTTTATTTTTATGTGAGAACTTCCTATTACAGGTTCATGGATGTCATTAGCAAGAGGTCGTTATTTCTATTAACCCTAGCAATTATAGGTTCATGGATATATTCAGTAGGAGAAGGTCATTTTTTCTATTACTCATAGAAGAAAACATAATTTCATCAATGCTAACTTAAGATTGCAAGTTTCTGCAAAGCATAGTCAGCACACAAGTTGATGGTGAGAATGTTCAATTTTTTTAAGATTTGAATATTACTATAGATAAATGTGTTTTGCA